>PVJL010005256.1:0-111755 GCA_004026885.1 Lyroderma lyra | reverse complement strand
TTTATATCCTTTTTTATGTTATTTATCTCAGCTATGGTGTTCTGCCAATAGGTTTTCATTTCTCTCACAGCCTTTAGAATGGCTGCTTTAAATTCTCCGTCACTTAAATTCGACCCTTCCAGATGTAACAAGCTGTCTTCTGGGTTAATTTCATGTTCTTTCTGAGGAGTTTTAGTTTTTAAGGAATTCGTCCTGTCCGCTGGGATCTTCCTCTTTGACATGAGGGCTTTATATTCAGTGCCTAGATTATTGCTTTTGTGGTGTCTTGCTGTAGGGCAGACACTAGGTGGCGCTGGGGGTCAAGTTTTGTGGGAGAGGGGGCTGTTTGTTTCTTGTTTCTGATCTCCTACTGCGTTTGGAGGCTATGCGCATATATCCTGGGGAGAGGCCAACAAAAGGCTTTCCAAAGGTGGCTCTGCCTTCTGCCCTTTGCTGGGGAAACTGTTTTTGCTAGCTGGGGTGAATGCTAGCAAATCAAATCAGTCTTTCTTCCCAGCCCTGATTCAGTACCTGACTGTCTAAAGGCTCACACTGCTTTCGGAACTCTGGGGTGCACGAGGAAGTGCCCGCTCCATAAGTCCAAAGCTGTGGACCTGGCCTGAGACAGCAGGGTCGCCTTTGCAACAGGCTGGGAACAGGAACTGCAGCCCTGTGTAGTCTCCAGGGGGCTTAGAGCTGGGGTGTTATCTTTGCAGTTCAGAGTCCTCGCTCAGCCCTTCTACCACTGGCTCCCAAACTCCTTCCGTCCCCAGTTCCCCAGTCTCTCTCCCCTCCCCAAAACTGCGCAACTCCAAATAGTCAGCAGGGATCGCGTCCGGATCCCGCGTGGTCCATCTCTGCTCCCTTCCCTCTCCCTGACTCGCCCCCTTCTTGCCAGCCTTCAGGTGTTTACTTGCGATTTGTGGATTTCTCAACAGCCGTTTTGTCACTCAGGGTCCTCTTTCTTGGCTCCTGGATGGCCGTTCAATTGTGTTTTCTGGGAGAGGCTTTAGGAACCTCCTCTCCAGTCGCCATCTTGTCTTCTCTCTTAAAGCAGAGGAGAGGGCAATGCGCTCCTTCCCCTGGGCCTCGGGATCCTCATCCGCAGCAGGGGCAGTTTAAGGAGGAATTCCAACTTTCTCTTCCCGGCTCTGAACGCTGGCTGACGGCGCCCAGCAACCAGCAGGAGCCTTCATTCCTGACTTGTAGTTTCTGCTGAGAAGTCTGATGTAGCCTGATGGGTTTTCCTTTAAAGGTTATAGTTATTTTTTCCCTGGCTGCCTTGAGAATTGTCTCTTTGTCTTTGATTTTTGACATCTTCAGTATAATATGTCTTGTAGATCTGCTAAGGTCCAGGTAGCTAAGGGACTTATTTTCTTTTCTAATTTGAGATTCCAGATCTTTCCATAGGTTTGGAAAGTTCTCATCTATTATTTGTTTGAGTATGCTCTCTGCAGAGTTTTTTCCTGTACCTTCTTCTAAGCCTAATCTTCTAATATTATTTGTTCTAATGGAGTCAGATAGTTCTTGTAGAGTTCTTTCAGTTCTTTTGACTTTGAAGTCTCTATCTTCTTTCTGTCTTGTTTCTATGTTCCAATCTTCAATATCACTAATTCTTTCCTCCATTTTGTTGGCCTTATTTCCTATGGCAATTAGTTCATTTCTCAGTTCTCTTATTGCATTGTTTACCTAATTTCCATTTGATTCTTCCTTATATTTTCAATTTCTTTTTTAAAATGTTCCTTTTGTTCACAAATCTCCTTTCTGAGATCATTCATCTCAGCTAGGGTGTTCTGCCAATATGTTTTCATTTCTCTGAGAGCCTTTAGAACTGCGGCCTTGTATTCTGTGTCACTTAGTTCATAAATTTCTAGGTCTATAAAATTCTTTTCTTGAGATTTTTTTATCTTTATTCTGAGTGGCTTTGAATCCTAAGGTACTGATATTGTTTGCTATGTTCTTTTCTTCGGCATGAGGGCTTTTCTTGTGATGGTTTCAAGGAGTTCTCTCCTTTCTCTTCCCATTTGGTATCACTGTAGTGTCTTTCTAAAGAGCAGACACTAGGTGGTACTGGGAGGCAAGCTTTGGCAGAAAATTGTGATGAGCTGCACCTGGGCTTGGGCCCGGATGTTTGTGGCCACTCTGCTTCCTGCCCCATCTCCCCTAGTCTCTGACTCTGGTGCAACAACAGTTTATTTGTCAGGGAAACCAAGGGGTGAGGGGGACTGGAGGTAGAGCTATGCAGGGCTAGCCAGGAGTGGTGGTGGCTGAGTGCTCACATGAACTCACCCTTACTCTCTTCTTCTGGGCCCACTTTTCACCAAGGACCATGTTTCAGCATTTCCATGGCAACTGCTCTCAGATTCAAACTAGCCCAGAGCCAAATGTGGTGGTGTGATGCTGCATCTGGGGGTCCTATTTCCACTTAAGGCAGTTGAGGTGCTGTGTTCAGCCTCCCAGGGCATGGCTCTCAGGCTGTTTCCCTAACATGCTGCTGCTTGGTCCAACTTGCTCAAGCCTCACAGGGTTTCAGCCTCTCTCACCTCCACTCTTGTCACCACTCAGCCTCCCCCACCCCCCTGTCTGGTATCATGTTGCTCCTGGGCCAATGTTCCTTGATTCCTTCCTAGTTCCTTCAGTCAGCCAAGGTCAGGTTGGATCGTGACCCATCTCTATTCCCTGTCTTTTCTCCTGCTTGCCCCCTTTTCTCTAACCTTCAGTTGTTTTCTTGTGATGTGTGGATCTCTCAGCTGATAGTGTGCCACTCAGGATTTCCCATATTGGATCCAGGCTGTTCAAACGTAGTTTTCAGGAGAGGCTTAAGGGATCCTTTCTCTATTCACCATCTTGCCAAGCTCAGATTATTTATATTTCTGCTTACATTTTTCAGCAACATTAACTTGCTTGCAAAATGAAGTCCATGTTTCCATACAAGCTCTCTCTATGTTTATTTCCTACACTTCTTTGGCAAGTCCCCTGTGCTCCAGCTGAACCAGAATTTTTCAAGTTTTCTGATGTAATTGGCATACACCATATTTAATTGTACTATAAAGAAAACAAACAAGATAAATGAAATGCATAAGAAGTATTGAACATAAATAGTAAATAAGCCAGTAGTTTATGAGGTATAGGCAAAACTCAAAAGATAATTAAATATACATAATTAATAAGCAAGTAGCTTGTGAAACATAGTCAGTACCCATAAGATGCACTCAATACAGATAATAAATTAATAACATTTATGGCACATCAAAGAAAATATTAATAGAAAAATATAATGAAACAAGCAAGAGTGTTTACTCACAGATAGAAATGAATAGAAAGATAAAATTTTGATCATTAATGGACAATTATGACATCCTCAAATTTGGTCACCCATTAGTAAAACCTTGTTCTGGTGCCACAAGTGTTCTACCCAACAAATACAAATAAAACCTACAGCTGTCAGGGAAGCTAATTGCCAAGACAAACCTTTAATTAGATGTAATTGTCCTCATATATCTGCTTATATCTTAGTAGCTCAGAGTACCTTCTGTGGCCTACTTTGTTTGAACATGAACTCTAGTCCTTGTAATCGTACCATCAATGGGAAAGTCTGAGATGGCAAAGAGAGAGAAGACATATGAACACTGAATGGCACAGAAGTCAGATAGTAAGTTTATTATACACACTTCCATTCTCTCCTAAGTATAGGTTGTCCCATTTCTTTTGTCTTGTTTCTCTCACTGTAGTTTAAATTGACTTAATACATCATGGAACTTGTTTTAATTTGTATGAAAATTCTTCTGTTCCATGACCTCTGGAAAGTTTGTTTATTAATGTACTTTGGAAGCTACCATGAATGGTATCAAGAAGAATTCTCACATGGTACCTGATCATATCATGATTTTCCACACACTTTTGCACATATTTTATTCTCCCTACCTAGAATGCCATTCATATCCCTGTGAATAACTATGCTTTAAAAACCCAGATCATATCAATCTACTTTTAAAGTTTTTCCATTTCTGGTCATTGTTTTGGCACTGTGCCCTGTGTTAGGCAGCCTCTAAAATGAATCTCAATGATTCCCATGTTCCAGTATTCACACAATGTATAATTCTTTTCTCTTGAGTGTGGCTGTCCCTTAGTGACTCACCTCAAGTGTATGGAGTATAGTAAAAGTAATGTGATGTCACTTCTCAGATTATATTCCAAAAAGATGCTTGTTTCAGTCCCATTGGTTCTTTCTTGCTATTTCTTACTTGCTCTAATGAAAGTTAGTTGAGAATTGCTCTATGGAAATGCCTATGTGACAAAGAACTGGGGAAGAGATCTGACGAACAACCAACAAGGAACTGAATCCTACTAGCAGCTACACAAGTGAACTTGGGAGAGGACTTCCTTCAGTGAAGCCTTCAGATAAGACCACAGACCCAGCCAACATGTTGATTGCAATTTTGTGAAAGGCCTTGAGGTAGAGGTACCAAACTATAATAAACACAAATTCCTGGCTCACAAAATCTATGCAATAACAAATGTTTTGTTGTTTTAAATTGCTGAGTTTTGAGGTAATGTTTATACAGAAATAGATAGCAAATACATTCCCCATATACACACTACTGTAATACTAATCACAGGGCCCTGATGTGCTATGTCTGCGTAACCCAAGAGACTGCTTGCACCTTGAAGATAGAACTTCAATGCTAGCAATATTTTCCCAAGGTCTAGAAGCTCGTGGAATGTATCAGGATCATGACTAAGATGTTTAGTGATTTGAAGATTCCTTCTAGTAAACAATTTAATTATAATAGTAATAGCCAGCATTTATTGAGTCTTTGCCCTTCAAGGTAATTCTCTAAGTGCTTTATAGGTATTATTTTATCTAATCCTAATTTAAAGTAATTTTATAATAAAGGAAAATGAGTCACAGAGAAGTCAGATAACAAGCCCAAGGTCAATAGCTAAAGAAGCCTGGCTGTGAAAAACTTCAGTCTACTTAGAGCTCACAATTTTAATCACATCTTATATTTGTGACATTATATACATCTTATGTATATCATATGCTTTTGTTGTATACATATTCATCAACATAGTGCCTTGTGTAGAGAGGATTGATAAGTATGAGTAAGTGAGTGAGTGAGTGAGTGAGTGAAGAATCAGCACCAGAGACTTTTTGTTTTCTGGCTGAGTTTTTATCTTCTGAGCGAAGGAGGAATGCACATCGGTAATGAAAGAACTCTTTGACTCTTCCCTGAGGATCTATTATCATCTGTGATGATGTGAAACCAAGACTCAGTCCACAGAGACCCTTTCAATTCCCCATTCTGTCTGAGTGAAAACTAAAAAGATGCCACATTTTCAAGAGCCTTTATTTCTGCCATTTTTCTCCATTTTGAAGTTGTTATTTTAAATGAGCTTACTCAGAAAAATAAAGTGCATTATCTCTTTGAAATAAGATTTAGCTGGCATATAAAAATTTCATTACATCACAGATATAAGTTAACCTGAAATTATAATAATCACAAATCTCAAATTTCCAGAGACTTTCCATAAAGCCTAAAATTTCTGAAATATTCATAGTAATAATATTGTACATATATAAATTTAATTTGGGCAGGCTGAATATATCTTCCTACTTGATAACTATTTATGTGCAGTTCTTATAAAATTACTTAATTTTTTCAGAGGACCTTTGGGAAAATTAAAAGGTATTTTTACATGTAAAAGATAGGAAGATATAGCTGTAGATATAGATATAGATATGGATGTAGATATTTATGATCTGATTTAACAAAATAAAAAATGTTGTCAGAAAGTTAAGGAATTAATTAAGATAGAGTCATGGAGCTAGCTTTTGTTATCTTTTTTAATAATCAAGGACACAATAAAGTCAATATAACGCATAGAAAATTAAAAGACAGAGTCTTTGCTATCTAGGTAACTGATTACATAGTAGGTAAAGAATAATCTCTCACACTGTAGGAAATCAAGTAAGTAAACCCATCCAGATTACTCAAATTTTGCTAAAACTTATGGTCAGACTCAAGTATTATAAATCAAGACTAATAAAATTTACTTTTCAAATTTGTCCCTTCATATTGTAGAACATATACACAGGGTCTATGTGGTCAGAACCATTTTTATAGCACTTAGACGTTAACGTGCAAAGCATTCATCATTGCTCTCTTAAAATAAATAAAATACATAAAATTTTTTCTTTATTTTAATATTAAACATGGTAAACATTGATGAGATTTAAGAGTATAAATGGACATAGAGACAATAGATTTTGAGAACCATGGCTTTAGAATTATATTATTTTTTTCTTGAATAATAAAAACACACATATGCAGATATATGTGTCACCATTACTCCTAAAATAGCCTCAGCCAGTCCTATTAATTATAACTTCTAACCAAAGAAGTGAACTTGTTTTTCACAAAGTGAACTAGGAAGTGAAAAATTGAAAATTGTCTCTCATATATAAGCATTCCAGTAGACTAACAGAGCTCATGAACACACATTAACACAACTTTGTACAGATATCTACATCCTTTTAACATCTTACTTCAAAATTATTTAGTTACTCAATTACTTATACATTAAATAACTCAGTTTAATATGAGTCCAAGGCTTTAAGCTAGTTATCGTGAAATTATTTTCAAGCTAGCATATTAAAAAACAATATTGTTGTTGAAATAATGTTCATCAGAATATTGATTTAATATATTTGAATACAAATTTACATTTTTCAAATTTCCAAATTTTATAGAATATTAATGTTAGAATATTTGACCAGAAAACTTGTACAGGTTTAGGGAAAGCAAAACAAAGTAGAATAAAATGTATGATTGTATACTACTTAATACTGATAAATCAGAAAAGGTATATCTATTCACATTAAACCAAAATTATTAAACTAGGTTCATTTACCAAAGATTTATTTTAATTAAGTAAACTTGGATCCATATAATGTTTCCATGTTATACTTGATAACAAATTATTTTGTTTAAGTCTCAAAAATTTAAAATATTAAAAGTACAGTTTTTATATTGGGGGGATTTAGAAATATTTTATTTATATTAGTACTTATTTAAATAAACCAATCAAGACTTTATAATCTAATTTATTCATAGTCTCATAATGAGAGGTAAAGTTCTTTTTTAATTCAGATACAAAGACACATAGATTGCTTATAAACTCAGATGTACACTTTTGCCACAGGTCAAGAGTAAATACAGAAACACGAAAACTCATGGTCCAGATATCAAAGAGCTGCTTTCCATTCCACTGGGCACAAGATTCTTCATTGACTTGAGATCAAAAAGGACAAATAGATAAAACAAACAAAAAAGGCTAACAAATCAGACTCTCTGTTGACTCTTACCCAACAGAGTATGGAACTCTAACTCTATAATCCATTAACCTACTTAGAGAAATCATTAAGTGGTCACACCATGAAACCAAATTCTCAATCACTGCTGTCACCAATAGGGATAAATGTATGGGCTGTAAGCAAACCAGAAACAAAAACAAAGCAAACAATCAGTGAGGGATACAGAAGAACAGAGTCAGCAAAGTTATAGTCTTTGATTTCACCTTAAAATGAATTAATAAATACATATTTCACCTCTAGGAACCAAGAAAAGATATGCCTGAGCTTAAGTTGACTATAAGATATACTTTTCTGGCAACACATTTCACCTGGCTTTTAACCAATTACCATCACAATTCTATGGATAAGAAGCATTTATATTACTATCATTTTCCTATAATATGCAGACTTGCAATAGAGCTCTTAGACAGTAAAAGATGAGATAACACTGATCACCATCTAATAAATTTTTGGGTTCATTTCAAACTATTTCACAAGTGTCCCTACAAAATGGAAAATAGAGTTCTCTGAATTACAGATGCAAAGTAATAGAGTGCTTGTAAATTCAAACCTTCACTTTTGCCACAGGTGAATGAGTAAATACAGAAACACAAAACTATGGTCATGAGGTTTCCCTCCTCTTATATAACTTATTTCTCTTCTGATGCAACAACAATTCCCAGTATGGAGAGATAATGTCAATTTGGGGAAATAATATATGCAAAGTACCCAGCACTGTTCCATTCTCATTTTTCTATTTGCAGTATTAAATGTAGCATGTAAATGTCTCTATTGTATAAAGCAATTGATTTGTAGAAAATTTTGATGTGAAATTTTAGGAACTGATTTTTAATAAGGAGATGTTATTTACACATCTATCAGTAATATAGTGTATTTACACAGTGATAGTATCAGTTCTGAATGTTTTCAAATATATTTGCTATAAGATTCTTGAGGATTAATTAGTATAACTTTCATAAATATTAAACTAATAAGCTGCATTCAAATATTTTTAAATACTCAAAATTCAGGTATAATTTGCAATGAGGCATCATGTTTTTTTAAACCCAAATTATTGTGTATATGTGATATTCAAAATTAGGTTCTGCATGTTTATTGCACAATATTTTCTTAATAAATAATTAGAATTTAAAAATAAGAATTATTGGACACAACATTTTAAATATACTTAGTAGGATACTAGTTTTCACCAAAATGTTCTAACTTATGCGATTTTTTAGTTAGTAGGAGTGCACCATTTGTTTGTTCATTAAATGGTCAAGGCACTAAAACGGTCTTCTATTCAGAATAATTAATTACCAGAGTTAATTGAAACATTTAGGTTTCCATAAACTTAAAAATGTTCACTGTGCATTTCATTATTCTCAAGGGTAATGGTCAGATAAATCACTTTATGTTTAATGTCAAATAGGCAAAGCCATAGGCAATATATCATTTCCCTCATTAAGGAGAATATATTTACTTCAGCAACCCATAGATGTGCTCGTGTATAATTTCTAATAGAGTATATTTAGGGGTTTCTTGTTTTCTTATTTTTTTAGTTTAAGGAGTGTTGGTAGCAAAGGGAAATTGGGAAGAAATGTAAATTTATTTACTGTGAATTTCTAATGATTAAAACTTCCTTTGCTTAAAAAGGAAGGACTACCCTACAAAAGAAGATAATTCACAAAAGTTCTGTGAATTATAATAATTTACTTGCATTTGTCTTTTAAGAAGTCAATCACAGCCCTCTTGAGGTGTCACTATAAATAAACATTTGCATACAAATGGATGTAAACATAGGTAAGTATGAATTATTAATATTCTCAATGGAGAATAATGATGCTAGTTAAAATTATACTTTAAATGCTGAAGGTGCACTACATATATATTTTTGCTTTACATATGTGAAAAGAACATATGTTACTTCTTATTACAAAATTTTTTTATTTTTCAATTACATTTGACATACAATATTATATTGGTTTCAGGTGTACAGCACAATGATGAGACATTACATAACTTACAAAATCCTCATTCCAACACATCTGGTTCCCATCTAATACCAAACATAGTTATAATAAAGTTTTTGACTGTATGCCCTATGCTGCACTTTATATCCCTGTGACTATTTGTTGACTATGAATTTATACTTCTTAATTTCTTCCCCTTTTTCACCCACTCCTCCAGCCCTCATCCCATCACCCCAAAAATTCTTGTATCTATCTGACAACACACGTACTTATTGCAACATTATTGACTATATTCCCATGTTACACCCTACATCCCTGTAACTACTACTTTGTAACCACCAAATTGAACTTGCCAATTCCTTTCCCTTATTTCACCCCCTCCCCCAACCCTCCACCCATCTGGCAACACTCCAAATATGTTCTGTATCTATGTATCTGTTCCTGTGCTATTTGTGTAGTTTCTTTGGATTCTACCTCTAAGCCAAGTCAACTTGCACCTGTCTTCCTCTATTTGATACTCCACCCAGGACAATAGCCTCCATGTCACTTGATTGAAGCTTTTCATCCATTGAAATTTACAGTAACTGTTGATAGACATGTAGCTATTGCCATTTCGTTATTTCTAATTTTTACTTTCCTGCCCCCTTGCATCTTAAAGAAGTCCCTCTAACATGCCTTGCAGTACTGGTTTGGTGTTGATGACCTCCTTTGGCTTTTTCTTGTCTGAGAAGCTCTTTTATCTGTCCCTCAGTTTTGAATAATAGCCTTGCTGGATACATTAATCTTGATTGTATATTCTTGGTTTTCATCACATTGAATATTTTCTGCCAGTTCCTTTCAGCCTGCAAAGTTTCAGTTAAGAAATCAGCTGATAGTTGTATGGGTGCTTCCTTATAAATTACTACTTGCCTTTCTTTTGCTGCTTTTACAATTTTCTTTATCTTTAACTTTTGCTGTTTTAATTATGATGTGTCTCAATGTGTGCCTGTATGGATTCATTTTGTTTGGGACTTTTTGTGTTTCTTGGGCTTATATGTCTATTTCCTTCACCAGGTTAGGAGATTTTTTTAGTCATTATTTCTTTAAATAAGTTTTCAATCCCTTGCTGTTTCTATTCTTCTGGTATTCCTATGATGTGAATGTTGTCGCCCTTGATATTGTCCCACAAGAATCTTAAATTATCCTCACTCTTTTGGATTCCTTTGTTTTTTATTTTGTTCTGATTTGCACCTCTGCTTCATCTAGTTTGGTGATTCCTTCTATTCCATTCTTCATTTCAGATATTATATTCTTTATTACTGCCTGGTGCTTTTTTTTATGGTTTCTATGTCTTTATACTTGCTATCTCTTTGTTGAAATTTTCACCAAGTTCCTTGAGTGTCCTTAAAACCATTGTTTTGAGCTCTGTCTCTGATAGGTTGTTTGCCTCCATCTCATTTTCTGGGTTTTTACTGCTGTTCTTTCTTTGGGGATATACTTCTTTGTTTCCTCATTCTGGCTGCCTCTCTCTTAGCAGATATTCTGCTCTTTAACCCAACACTCACTGCTACAGTTTCTTCTGGGGCTCACTGCTAATATCAGGAGAAGAGGCAGAAGTTTGGAAGAGCAAGTAGAGAAGGGCAACCAGTGCCTTTATTTTCTGCCTAGCATTGGATGCAGTAAGGGCAGCGCAGGCTTATGCTTTTCTGTATTGGGTTTGCTCCAACGTCTCTATCCTGAGTTTCAGGATTAGCTTTTCTACATGGTGATCCCTCAGATAGGACTGCTCATGGACAGAGAAGTGTGCGACAGGCTTTTCTCCCCTTATCTTTTCCCTGCAGGAGAGAGATCAGGCTGTGGTTTCTCACCACCCCCCATTCCCACTGCCCTCAGGATCTGGAGTGAAGTCAAGCAGCAGCATCTCACAGCGCTCATGTTTGCATTTCCTGGGGCCAAAGTAAGGTCTGGTTGTGGCATCTCACAGCTCCAGCCTCTGGGCCTTTTTATCTCTGTCCTACAGACCAAGTGAGGTTTGGAACACTCATCTACTGCCTTCTTCCTCTTCCCTCCTCCCTCCTGCAGTTGCAGAATTCCAAGTAGACACCTTTGGCCCAGGTCTCTGCACTCCCCCTTTCTTTCTCAATTTGCCCCTCTTTGCCACCTGCTGGTGCTTTGATGTGACATGTGGGTCACTTAGCTGTGTTTGTGTGTTGTGTAGGGAATCCTTTGTTAATTTATAATTGTTCTATTTGTTGTAATTTCCAGAGGAGTTTTCCAGAAGTGCCTCTTGTGCCATCAATTTAGTTGAGCCAGCTTGTTACAAGGTATTTTTGTTTCTTTTGTTTATAGCCATTTATGTTTCAGTTCCTAGATTATTTAAACATTTCTTCATTTTTACTATTTTTTTAAAATTGAAAAATCAGACAACATGAATGATTAATTATTAGCTTATGAAGTAGCATTCTAATGATGCCGATGTAAATTTGATGTTTTGATGAATAAAAACAAAAATCCTCTCATGCTTATAAATTCTTGTTTTTCACATAGAAAAATCCAACCACTGGCCCACTCAGCTAACATTAGAGGAAGGTCTGACATGGATTAACCACTGAAGATCCCTTCCATTCATCCTCTTGGAAAGAACAACCCCTATTTTGCTTCTGTAATGGAAACCAACTTTCTGTACCTTAAAGCCCTAATCTATCTGTATTCTCAATAGCAAGGGAGGAGAAAGTACCTGCACTTATGTTTACAGTGGGACTATTTAATGTAAATACCAATGTTATTTCCACTTCTCTCTTAAACTATAGAGCATTTAAAAATCATAACAGATAAGAGGTCCATGGTATCTAGCTTAATTTAACCATGCTTTGAGCAGATTCATGAGCTTAGAAGTTATCCAACCGACAATACCCTGTGGCTATTTATTTAGCAAATGTAACCAAGATGATTTTTAATAAGAAACTGAATCAGGATAGAGGAAGTAGATCTTTATCCTAAATTTGTATTCCAAGCAACATTGCCATTTTTTTAATAAAGATAGCATACTAGTCTTTCTTTATCCTTTTTTTAGAGAAGTAACGATTTCAGTGTTTTCTTGAGTTACATATAAATTCCATTCATTGACATATCAGTTCTATACCTGACATTAGGCTAGAGATTGGTAAATGAATCACTGCAATGTCATTTTCCCACTGGCACTTATCATCTATTCAAACAGTCACAGAAGAAACAAATAATTAAATAAATAAATTATAATTGTAAATTGTGATAAGAAATTCAAGGAAATATACAAGAACTGTTCAGAAAGTATCCAGCCATGTAACATGAAAAATAGAGGCATTTGTGGCTGAAATTTTCCTGACAGTTCTCGTATATATCACTTTCCAACAAATAGATACATGTAAATTGATAGTTTTGTGGTTTTTTTTTGCTGAAGGGTTCATTTCAAAAGATTACAATTATTGTCCACTAATAAATGCCAATTAGGTAGACAATCATTGTGAGGAAGAGAGAAACTTTGCATTCCTTTACTTGCTTATGATAATTCTGGGATAGAGACAAGAACATAGTTACACCCAATTCAAAACAAGATTTAAAATTAGTATGTAAGTGGGTTATTGAGGGATTTATCTGTTTATTTGAGGGTATCAAATTGGAGAGTAATAGAGAGATTAAAAATGTGTTCATATCTTGCCCTTTCTGCTTCATTTTTCTTTAAAGAAAGAATTGACAAAAAGATGGAGAAAGGGAAGGAAAGAGAGAGAAGGGATAGGGAGAAGAAGAAAAGAAAGGAAGAAAAGGAGAAAGGGAGGGAAGAAGGAAATGGAAAATGAAAGATGTGTAGAAGGGAGAACTTTCAGAGATTACAATTCAAGCTCCATCTCATCTTGTCTCTTTTCTTTTCCCTACCTCTCATCCGCAAACGGAACTAGTATTCCAAAATTGCCATGTGCATCATTTCAATGTATATTTTTGCATTTTACTATACATACACACGCACACACACACACACACACACACACACACACACACACACTTGATTGCCTAAGAACTATCATTTGATCTTTTAAATTTTTAAATAAATGTAGTTTTTGTAGGCATCATTTCTGTTTTGTTTCTGTTTCTACAACACTATGTGAGGCATACCCATGTGAAACATGTAGATATATTTTATTCATTTGAGCTTCTGTTACGTAGCTCATTGTATAAACACCAGAGTTGTGCATCCATTTTGCTTTGCTGGAGAGTTGGGATTTTTACCCACTTTTGCTGTTACAGTAGTATTTGATGAACACTTCCACTATGTCTCCTTGTGTGCAAGTATGCGTCTAGATGTAGAATGGCCAGATCATACTGAACTCTCCAGATTTTATCTATTTAACACCATACTTGTAAAAGTGAATTAAAAAGAAATGGTTATATTTTATGGCTCCATTTTGAAAATTTATGCCTTATGAAAGCACTGAGAGAGAAATCAGATTTTATTTTTATTACAATATATGGAATGTCTTATTATTAACTTGAAAACATATAAAATCTCCTTCTTAAGTTGGCCTTTTAAAATACAAAATGACCTCTCAATTAGCTTAATTTTGTTGGTATTTATTATAAACTCAAATCATCAATATAAACTATGTTTTACATTTGTATTTCTATAATTTATATCTCAAAAATTTTAACAGTAAAACCTTGAAAACCATGTCAACAAACATATTAAATTCAACATTTTTTATTTACCTAAAAACTGAATGAGACAGCAGCAATGATAATCTATAATAGAAATCTCTTCACTCTGGCCTGATATGTGGTAAAATTCTATTATTCATCTTTTAAATATAAATTTGTACATTACTAATGATTTTAGTTTCTAGAGAAAGAAACTTTTGTAAACAGATTTACTAAAAATACTTTACGGTGCTGGTAATCAAAAAATTAAAATAAATTGAAAGTACCAATTTTCACCTATTAAAAACACATTACAACATCAAATTAACTGTAGTGTAGGAAAATTATTATCCCTTTGCATTATAACTTCAGACAATCCTTTAAGAAAGTATTTTGGTCATATATATTGTTAGAAGCCAAAAAATGTTAATTATCTTTGGACATAGTAATTTTACTTATTGTGTCGCTATACTAAAGAAATAATCCAAACTAGGAAAAGAGCTATATATTCATGAAAATGTTTATTTTAGCCTATTTTGAACTGATAAATTGAAAACCACCTAAATGTCTAAAATGAAGTATATTATCTTCCACTAAAAAAATTGCAGTCCTGAAACCAAGGAGGAATATGTTGTGATATTAAGATTTAAAGGGAAGAAAACAGAACCTTGAACAAACACGTAGAAAGCCAACAGACATTTGAAGAAGGAATTGAAAGTAAATCTACCAAAATGCTAATAGATGTTATATTATAAGTAATATTTCAGAATATTTTTAAATGTATTTATTATTTAAAAAGAAAAAGAATAATGTTCCCAAGCCCTGCACTCATTCCCATGGGAAGCTAGAAATTTTGCACAATTTATACTCCTGACTTACTTGCATTGTTTTGAATTTTGTTTTATTTTGTTTTGTTTCTCTACAGAAAGCCATGCCCTAAGACAATGCAATATTTTAGTGTTCTCTCGCTCTTGCATCTTACTTCATTCCTTTAGGAATACCACTTCAAGATTACTTTGATTATCTTTCAGTAAATGTGTCTGCTCTTTGTTCTGGGAGAAATCATCATGTGGCAAAGCAATGGCACATTTTTGCAGATAACCCAAAATAAATAATAACTGTAAAAGAAGGCTTGTATCTTTACTTTATCTCCTAATTCCATAATATCTGAGTCCTTAACTATCTGTACTTATTGATTACCAAGTTATGGCATCCAATTCAAGGTAAATATTTTCTTTGTCTGACTTTTCAATTTCTAACTCCCTTCCCATTGTTTAAGGGCTTGTTATTATTTTAATCCCACACAGTTTGTCCACTACAGAAATTCCTGATGATCAAGATGATGAGAATATGAGTAAAGATGGAGGAAGTAGCCTCATTTTTTTCTCTGCCCCTGAAAACATACCTCAGCTAATTGTTACTAGGAAACATTAAATATGGAAGAAATTAATACATGCTCTTATACTCCACAAATATAGTGATATAATTTGGGATAAATAATCTCTCATGAGCTCCACCAGTCATAATTGGTAAAAATGACAGACTGGCACTGGTTCCTTGAGTTCTATTAATTACTATTGCCTTATTATTACCTTTTTTTCTCTTGCACCTCAACCACTTTGATTTATGAACTGCTTTTCATATTAGCAAAGTGGTTAATGAATCACCCAGCCTGACAGAAATGAGTAAAAATGAACCCATTTACACAACATTTGGTATTTAGCTAAATACCTGAAAATGACTTCTTGGGATTCCACTGAGAAGAGTGTCATTAGCATTCAGCACTAAGAGTACAGAAGAGAGGGAGAAAGAAACCACAAACCTGAAATTAATAAATAAAAAATTAAAATATAAGGGTAGTAATTAATGTTGTGTGGATTATTTAAAGCATCACCAAAGGATATCTAATGATACCATTCAATAGAAGTATGGTTAAGAAAATCATGAGTTATCTATATTATGTAATCTTGAGAATTCATTAAAATTTTGTTCATAGAGAATACCAAAGACTTAAGAAAATTCTTACCTATTAAATTAAGCAAGAAGCAGCAAATGAAGTTTTTAAATATAGAAATTCAACTTTATTAAACAATATACATAGAAGAAAGGAAATTAGTAATAATATTGCAGTAATGAAATTACAGATTGTTTTTATTCTCTTGTGTGTAATTTTTCAGGTGTTCTGCTATGCCCATGTATTAATTTTACAATGTATTTGCGTTAGTACTCTTACCTGTATTTATTTATTTAAGAACTATGTAGTTTTAAAATTATAACTACATTTAATTGACTGACTACTTAGTAACAAGCATTGAATTTGTATGTACATATAACAACCCTCTTCTCTTTCATTGTTCCCTCTGCATCCTATTTACATAATACCTCTGTTCATGGAATATCCCAAATCAAAGTTAAGGTATACTTGGTCAAATTGCCACCAACTAAATAAGTATAGCATTGAACTCTCTCTGTTCTAAGTGTTTTCATGCTGTCTTGGTAATGAAAATATTTCCCTGATGTGAGATATTTAAGTGTCTAGAAAAATGACAAAGATAATAGTCCTAAATGAGAGACAAGCACATCCTGCTTGACAATGATATGAAACCAATAGATAGTGTCTCTGTCTTGTATTTTGAGTCCTGAGAATATTTTTTAAAATGTTTTTTAACTACTGTAGCTTCAATGCTTACAACATTTCCTGATTCTTGACATAAATTCTCTAATATTTTATACTCCTTATTGATTTGATAAAAGATGTCTTGAATCACTGATAACTAAAAAAACACTAAAAATATATGGTAAGGTCAACTCTTTTATTTATTTATTTATTTATTTATTTTATCTCTTGTGGGAGAAATTTTACTGAACTAATAGTTCTCTGCATAGACTACTCTGAAAATAACTGGAGAGAAAATAAACCTTAGCTCTTGAGCCTAGCATAAATTGAGTTTGATTCCCAGTGCTACCATTTACAGATTTTGTAAATTTGGAAATATTTCTTAATCCCATCAGGTGTCAGCTTCTTTGTCTTTGAAATTGGCTTTAAAATGGCATTAACATAAAAGAGAAATTTTAAATAATAAATTAAATAAGGCATATGTGGTAGTCAAAATAGTGGTCCTCCAAAGCTATCCACATCCTAATTTCTCAGGACCTAAAAGAAGGGACTTTGCAAGTGTGATTAATTTAAGGAATTGAGACGACATTATCTGGATGGGCCCAAAGTAATAACATGTTTTATATATATACACACACACATATATATATATACACATACATATATGTGTATATATATACACACACATATATACATATATATACATATATGTATATATGTATATACGTATATATACATATATGTGTATATATATTAGATTCTCAGTTTACTAGCATCCATGGGGATTGGTAGATACCGGAAAAAATGTAAGTAGACTGTCTACTTACCAATTTGTGATAACTTATTACAATAGCAATAGTAAACTAATACATATTATGTAAGATGCTCAGCACAGCATCTGTCATATAAGATTCTTTTCTAATATAAAAATATTTAGATTTATTGGGGTGACATTTGTTAGCAAGAGTTACATAGGTTCCAAGTGAATAATACTACAGTGCATTGTCTATATGCTGCATTATATGTTCACCACCCAGTGTGAGTGTTCTTTCTGTGACTATATATTTGGGACCCCCTTCCCTCCTTTCCCACCTCCCCTTCTCCCACCTGTTTCCCTTGCCCCCAAATAACCCTTAAACTATTGATTGTGTCCATGAGTTTTTTCTTTGTTTGTTTTATCTTTGTTGCTTCCAGTTTTATATTCCACATGTGAGTGAAGTCATATAGTTCTTGGTTTCTTTCTGTCTGCCTTATTTTGCTTAGCATGATGATCTCTAGGTCCATACATTTTGTTGTAAATGGCAGTATTTCATCTTTTCTTACAGCTGAGTAATATTCCATTGTATATATGTACCACAGCTCCTTTATCCAGTCATCTGTTGAAGGACACTATGGTCGTTTCCACTGTGAACAGTGGTGTGATGAACATTGGGGGTACATAAGTCTTTGCAGACTAAGGATTTCAAGTTTTTGGTAGATACCCAGAAAAGGGATTGCTAGGTCATATGGTAACTCCATTCCCAATTTTGTGAGGAACCTCCAATCTGTTTTCCATAGTGGTTGTACCAGTTTGCATTCCCACCAGCAGTGTATGAAGATTCTTTTTTTCTCCACACTTCTCCAGCACTTGTTATTCCTTGTCTTGTTGATAACAGCCATTCTAACAGGTGTGAGGTGGTATCTCATTGTGGTTTTGATTTGCATTTCCCTGATAGCTAATGAGGTTGAGCATTTTTTCACATCTATTGGCCATTTGTATTTCTTTGTAAGAAAAGTGTCTGTTTAGGTCCTCTGTCCACTTTTTAATTGGGTTGTTTGTTTTTTTGTTGCTGAGTCATATAGGTTCTTTAAATATTTAAGATAGTAGACCCTTATCAGATGCATTGCTTGCAAATATTTTCTCCCATTCAGTAAGCTGTCTTTTTAACTTGTTGATGGTTTCTTTTACTGTGCAGAAGCTTTTTAGTTTGATATAGTCCCATTCATTTATTTTTGCTTTTACCTCCCCTGCCTTTGAGGTCAGGTTCATGAAGTCCTTCTTGAGCCTGAGGTCTATAAGTTTAGTACCTATGTTTTCTTCTATCCAGTTTATTGTTTTGGGTCTTACATGGAGGTCTTTAATCAATTTTGAATTAATTTTATTATATAGTGAGAGTTCACAATGCAGATTAATTTTTTTGCATATGTTTTTCCAGTTTTCCTAGCACCACCTACTAAAACGACTATCTTTTCCCCATTACATATTTTTTGCTCCTTTATCAAAAATTATTTGTCCATAAATTTGTGGATTTATTTCTGGGATTTTTATTCTGTTCCATTGGTCTGTATGTCAGTTTTTCTGCCAATACCAAGCTGTTAGGATTATTGATTCTCTGTAGTATATATTGAAATTGGGGAGTGTGATACCACCAGCCTTATTTGTTTTGTGTAGTATTGCTTTGGCAATTTGAGGTCTTTTGTGGTTCCACACAAATATGATAAATTTTTAATCTATTTCATGAAAGTATGATTGTGCGATTTGGATGAGAATTGCATTAAATCTGTATATTGCTTTGCATAATATGGCCATTTTAACAATATTAAGTCTTTCTATCCATGAACACAGAGTATCTTTCCATTTCTTTGTGTTCTCTTCAATTTCTTTTTAAAAGTCTTATAGTTTTCCAAGTATAAGTCCATCATGTTCTCTGTTAAGTTAATTTTCCAGCATTTCATTGTTTTTGTTGCAATACCAAAAGGTATTGGCTCTCTCATTCCTTTTTCTGAAGATTCATTGTTTGTATATAGGAATGCTGTTGATTTTTGTATATTGATTCTGTATCCTGTGACTTTACTGTATTTGTTTATTGTTCCTAATAGTTTCCTGGAAGAGTCATGGGGATTTTCTACATTAAAGGATCATGTCATCTGCAAATAATGAAAATTTTACCTCTTCTTTCCCAATCTGGATAGCTTTTATTCCTTTGTCTTGCCTGATTGCTCTGGCTAGAACTTTCAGTACTAAATTGAATAGAAGTGGTGACAGGGGACATCCTTGTCTTGTTCCTGATTTTGAGAGAATGAGCTTCAGCTTTTCCCCATTCGGTATGATATTAGCTGAGTGTTTGTCATATATGGTCTTTATTATGTTTAGATACTTTCTTTCTGTGCCCATTTTTTCAGTGTTTTGATCGTAAATGGACATTGTGTCTTGTCGCTGCTTTTTCTGCATCAATTGATATTATCTTATGGGTTTTATCTTTTATTTTGTTTATGTGGTGTATCACATGGGTTGATTTTTTTTCTTGGCTCAGATCAGAATCGCCTCGATAGTCAGCAGCATGAGACAAGCCTGGCCTTGTCTTGGATTGATTTTTATATGTTAAATCATCCTTGAGCTCCTTGGATGAATTCCACTTGATCATGATGTATGATCTTTTTGCTGCATTGCTGTATTCTATTTGCTAATGTTTCATTTAGAATTTTTGCATCAGTATTCATCAGATATTGGTCTATTGTTTTCTTTTTTTGTGTTGTCTTTACCAGGCTTTGGTATGAAGGTAATGTTGGCCTCATAAAATGAGTTAGGAAGTATTGCCTAATTTTTAATTATTTTGAAAGAGTCTGAGGAGGATAGGCATTAATTCTTCTTTGAATGTTTGGCAAAATTTGTTGGTGAAAACGTCTGGTCTGGGGCTTTTGCCTCTAGGGAGGTTGTGGGTAGTCATTTCAATTTCTTTACTATGGATTGGTCTATTTAGAGTATCCATTTCTTCTTGGTTCAGTCTAGGTAGGGTAAGTTTCTAGGAACTTGTCCATTTCTTCTAGATTATTCAATTTACGGGCATAAAGCCCTTCATAATATTTTCTTTCTTCCTTGGCATTTCTGTGGTATCAGTGGTAATTTCTCCCTTTTATTTCTAATTTTGGAAATTTGTTTCCTTTCCTTTTGCCCTTTGGTTAGTCTAGCCAAGGGTTTGTCAATTTTGTTAACTTTCTCAGAGTCACCTCTTTGTAGTATTAATTTTTCCTACTGTCTTTCTGTTCTCCATTTCATTTAGCTCTCCTTTAATTTTTATTATTTCTTTCCTTCTGCTGACTTTGGTGTTTTCTGTTATTCTTTTTCTAGTTCTTTAAGATGAGATGTTAGAATGCTTACTTGTAATTTTTTTGTGTGTTTTCTACAATGGGCCTGTAATGATATAAATTTCCCTCTTGTTACTGCTTTCACCGTGTCCCAATAATTTTGATACATTGTATTTTCATTGTCCTTAATTCCTATTTTTTTAATCTCTTCTTTTATTTGGTCTTTCAGCCAGTCATTTTTTAATAAGATGTTCTTGAATTTCCACATATATGTGGGGTTTTTCTGCTTTCCTTTTACAGTTGATTTCCAATTTCAGAGCTTTGTGGTCTGAGAATACACTTGGTATGATTTTGATCTTCTTGAATTTGCTGAGACTACCTTTGTGTCCCAGCATATGGTCTATCTTTGAAAATGTTCCATGTGCACTAGAAAAGAAGGTATAGTCTTTTTTTTTTTTTGCTGGATGAAGTATCCTATAAATGTCAATTATATCCAGTTGTTATAATGTGTTATATAGAGTTGATATTTCCTTATTTATGTTCTGTTTGGGTGATCTGTCCATGGCTGTAGATGTCTTGTAATGATTTTGTTTTTGTCAATTTCTCCTTTCAGATGTGTTAGTAGTTGCTTTATATATTTTGGAGTTTCCTGATTGGGCGCATATATATTAATTAATGTCCAGTCTTTTTGTTGTTGTATTATGCCTTTTATCACTATGGAATGTCCATCTTTGTCTCTATTTATCTTTTTTAACCTGAAGTTTATTTCATCAGATGTCAGTAGGGCAACTCCTGCTTTTCTCTGATTACCATTTGCTTGTAGTATTGTTTCCTATCCTTTCACTCTGAGCCTATGTTTGTCCTTATAGCTGAGATGTATCTCTTATAGACAGCATATGGATGGATTTTGTTTTTTAATCCAGTCTGCTAGTCTGTGTTTTTTTATTTGTGAGTTCAGTCCATTAACATTTAGAATGATGATTGATATATGAGGATTTCCTATGACCATCACTTCCTTTTTTAATTTGTTTTTATTTTTGTTTCTTTTTTGTTGTCCCAACTCTATTCCATTTATTCTGATTTTCTGTTTCAGATTTAAGATCCTCCTTCAGTATTTCTTGAACTGCTGGCTTTGTGCTGGTGAACTCCCTCAGCTTCTGTGTGTCTGAGAAGATCTTTATTCCTCCTTCATATCTGAAGGATAATTTTCTTGGATAATATATTCTTGGCTGGAAGTTTCCCTCTTTCAATATTTTGAACATTTGATTCCACTCCCTCCTGGCTTGTAGACTTTCTGCTGAGTGGTCTAATGCCAGCCTCATGGTTTACCTCTAAAAGTTATAGTTCTTTATTCCCTAGCAGCATTGACAATTGTCTCTTTGTTTTTGGTTTTTGACATCTTCAGTACAATGTGTACTGAAGATCTGCTAAGGTCCAGGTATTTAGGGGACCTATTTTCTTCTTCAATTTGGGGTTCTAGATCTTTCCATGGGTTTGGAAAGTTCTCATCCACTATTTGTTTATGTTCCCTGTAGAGTGCTCTGCTCCTTCTTCTAATCCTAGTATACTGATGTTGTTTTGTCTCATGGAGTCAGATAGCTCTTGTAGAGTTCTGTCAATCCTTTTGGTTCTGTATTTCCTATCTACCTCTTTCTGAAATGTTTCCATATTCCAATCCTCAATATCACTAATTCTTTTCTACAGCGTTTGGCCCTGTTTTCTATGACAGTTATTTCATTTCTCACTTTTTTTATTGTATTATTTATCTCTCAAATTTCCATCTTATTCTTCCTTATGGTTTGAATTTCTTTGTTAAACTGTTCCTTTTGTTCACAGATTTTCCTTCTGAGATCATTCATCTCAGCCATGGTGTTTGCCACTGTGTTTTCATTTCTCTGAGAACCTTTAGAAAGGTTATTTTATATTCTGTCAGTTCATAAATTTCTAGATCTATAAGATCCTTTGCTGAAGACTTTCATCTTCTTTCTGAATAGCTTTAAATCCTAAGATACTCATATTGTCTGTTCTGTTCTTCTTTAGCAGGAGGGCTTTATTTCTAGCAGAGCCCAGGGGATCACTTTATTTCTCTGATTAGTATTTTTTTGGTGTCTTGCTGTAGAGAAGACACTAGGTGGCACTGGGGGACAAGTTTTGGGAGACAGGGGAGGTGTTTAAGCCTTCTCTCTGGTCTCCACCAGCATTTGGAGGCAAGGTGAGGTGGTCCACAATCTCTCTGCTTCCTGCAGTTCATTGGGGAAGTTGTAGGAGAATGAAGAGGCCAATAAAATGCAAGCTGAGGCCACTTTGCTTCCTGCATCTCATTGGGGAAGCTGGAAGAGACAGGAGAGTCTGATGGGATGCAGGTTAAGGCCATTCACGTTACAGGGCTAAATGCTGTCAAATCTGCCTTGTTTCCTTCTCCAGCGTTTTATCCCGGCCATGTTTCAGTGATCTGCTTCCATGGCAACTGCTCCAGGCAGTGTTTGCAAGCGAAAGCACTGAGCCACTGAGCGCACCACTTGGGCATGCCATCAGCTGAGGTGGGGGCCATGTGAGGGCGCCACATGTGTGTGCCTTGAGCTGCAGGGACACCAGGAGCCACAGTGCTGTATCTGAGGCAGTAATTCCATCTAGGGCAATTCAAAACCTAGCTCAGCCTCCTTGCTACTTAAAGCTTCAGAGCTTGGCTCCCAGGCTTTATCTCTAACATGCTGCTTTTAGATCCAGCTCCCTCATGGCCTCCCCATGTTCCTGCCACTCTGGCCTTTCCCCTACCCTATATCATGCTGCTCCCTGATTTCTTTCCAATTCCTTTAGTTAGCTGTGGTGATGTCAGGTTGCAATCTGTCTCTGTTTCCTCCCTTCTCTTCCTCTTTCCCCTCTTTTTCTAACCTCCAGGTGTTTTCTTGTGATGTGTGGATTTCTCAGTTGTCTCTGTGCCATTCAGCATTTCCCATGTTGGATCCTGACCAGCCATTTAATTGTATTTTTCAGGAGAGGTGTTAAGGACCTCCTCTCTGGTTGCCATCTTGCCATCCTCTAAGATTCTAATATAAAATTAGTTCAGGTCATTCTACCCATTATGATCTAGGTAAGAGTACATTAAACATAAAATACATTGTTTGTGAGACTCCAGTGCTTTCCTCAGGATTACTCAGGCTTCCCAAAGGACTTACATGATTTGGCCATCTCTGGCTTTGAAGTTCTGAATTGTTTCAGAACAGCATTTTTGAGAAGTAATTCAATTTATAGAACACTGTTCCATGGATGTTACCAAACTATGAAATTCATCCCCTTCCCAGGAATAAAAATAGAACATTTGCACAAGGATTTACTCTGTATATGGGGAGGTAGGGCTTGGTTTAGGTAAATAGAAAAAAGTTATAGCAATGCAAAATCTTAAAATTTAATGTTCAATATGACTGCTACTACAATTTTTTCCTACTCCATCATTTTGTTTCCTATACCTAAATTCTTCCTAAATCTCATACAACAATTTATCTGTTTTCTTTCCTTATCTTTCATATTTAATGTCCTCAGGATTTCACCTTCAAATGCCAAGATATTTTTCTAAACATAGTAGCCTTCCTAAGGTAAAATTTGGTGCCAACTATGAATATAATACATATTCTTTTCACCACATAGTATTAGATAGGGAGAAAATCCATGTACTCATTAGTTATAACTCAGGCTAACCCATCCATCTTTTCTCATCAGTTTCTCTGGGTGATGCACTTCATATGGATTAAAGGTGCAGCCTAGAGGCCAAAGACACCATTTTTCAAACTTTACTAAGTGATACTGATATCAATTTCATAATTGCTACTCATTATCAATCTCATCCATCTTGAAAATGTGATTAAAATTCAGCATATTCAGGCTTTTTTCTTTCCCTTTTTTGTATCCTTTTAATGCAGATTCTATTAAGTTGTACAGTTAGTGTTCTACAGGGATCAGTTTTAAAACTTGAGAGCTCATCTTTATAAAATTGAAGATTATAAGAAAATTCCTACTATACATACATACATATATATAATTCGTTCATTTATTTAAGTTTGCATTCTTATTTACATAAATATTCTATGTATGTATGTCTGTGTGTATGTGTGTGTCTAGATTGTGTGTGTGTGTGTGTGTGTGTGTGTGTGTGTGTGTGTGTGTGTCTAGATTTTAAGCTATATATGGGCCTGGACCTCCTGGATTGTGTTTTGTCAGCAATGAGGGTGATACTGCCCTTGGACATCAAATATACATGATTTGCAATTACAGTGACTCTTAAGGTCATGCAGCATATACTTTAATAAATGAATAATACAGTAATATGTTTTGCGTTCATTCCCAAGTACCATGGGACCATAATTTCTAACTAACAGCCTATTATATTGTTCTGACCTAATCTTCAAAATGTCAATAAAGTGGATTATAATGTAAGCTATTGTAAAAGTCTTTGAAAGAAGACAGACGAACGTTATATGGTCATGAATCTGTACCTCTGGGAAGTCTATGTTCAGAAAAACAGTCAGTTAAGGCTTTTTTCTTTAGCTGAAACTTCTCTTTTATACCTTCATTTGCTATCAGTCAATAACAATATTTTCACACACTCAGAATGAATTACTGGAGTATAAAAAGTTAAAAACAAATTCAAAAAGCACTTCAATTTTGAAACTCTCAACCTATCCAGTTTTGTGAACTTTGGCACTTTTGATTTTATAGAAGAGTTAGAATATCAGGCTACTTCAGCCATATGTAAATACATTTCTTTGTGGATGTCTTAATTAATTGTAGAGGTGACTAACACTGCTGAGCAATTACATGCAGTAAGGTGAACGAGTGGAAAAAACAGAGAGGGAGCAGTCATTCTTAGAGATGTTAGCTGTTGCTTCTCCCTCAGACAATGGAGTAACTGAACAGAACTCTGTCCAGGCACATCTCTGCTTTTGTTGATGATCCTGGGAATTCTTTTTGAGCATTTCTTTTTCTCATACAGAGCTCAAGGCACCCAGCTCGCTTAGCCATAAGCACTACAAAATCTACAAGCGCAAAGGCTGAAACTTTGTTGAATAAATTTCTACAGGCCACAACATAAATTTATGAGTACCTGCTCATATAGGGGTCCCTGTCTCAGTCTCAATGATGCTTCCCTTTTCAAAACCTTTGTGGGTCTCTGGTGACAATATTTGTATGTGTGTGGCTTTCCTTTCAGCCCTTACTAAAATATTTTGGAAGAGTTGGCACTTAATTCAAGTTGGAGCAATAAAATTCACTTGAAAATTTGAAATTTTCAGTAGATAGATCTCAAGAAGTTGTTTCACTAATGTCAGTGCTTTCCAGAGAAAGTCAGGCACTTCCTATAGCTCAGGTTCCTGGAGTTGCCTTGAATCCCTCCCTTTTTGAATTACAATTCCTCAGCTCTTCTTGGTAATGAGATTTGGAGCAGGAGAAGTTAACTGGTCCAGGAGATCATAATTTAAAAAAAATATCGGGTCATGGGCAAGTCCCTAGAGTGATGTGAGGTTTTCCAAGGTAATATCAATTATATTTCTTATGTCTATTGATTAATGATGGGATTGATCATAACAGATAGCAATAGTAAATTCAGTTATTCTTTCTAAAAGTTGTTTTCTTTTTTATTACAATTGTTAAGACCCATATGCATGAAATATTAGTTTATTTTACAATGTTTTGTGGCATTTTGAATTGCTCTGTGAAAATCCAGAGCCTCACATGTGAATCACTGGTTCATAAGACTTCAATGCATGTTCTGATTTTAATATGATGTGGTTAACTAACCAGATGATACATGTCTAAAAATAAAGTCAATTAAGTGAGAATGCTAACCAATGGGACTCAAATGATATTCTCTACTATCTCTAAAGCTCTTTAATAGTCCCATAAATAATATTTGATTCAAATTTTGTTTAAATATTATAATTATTTGAAACTATAATAAGAAACAAGTACACTGTATTGTGTCCTATTTTAAATTTTAATACATTCAGGACCACCACAATATTAACTTATACAGCCAGGTTAATTTATGCAGAGCATGGAGCACTCTTACTTTAAAGAAAGTAAAATTTCCTTTTAATCCATCATTAAGTGCTTACTAGAGACCAAGCACCTATGAATGTATCTGAACAATTTATAAAGTTGTCATTGATTATAGAGGTGGTTACTTGGCACACAGGGTTTTTTGTTCTGTTCTGTTCTGTTTTGTTTTTCTCTCCTAACTCAGGGTAGTCCATGGCTGATCATATAAGATTTTAGAAGCAAATTTCTACTATTTTAGGATTTTCTCAAAACCACACAAATAAAATACAACACAAAAATGATTGGTGTTGAGGGAGATTTAAGACCATAATTATCATAACCCCTACTTTTATATTTGTGTGCTTATTAAAATAGATGCCAATATTTGAACTTATAGGGTATTTTTATATTCACAAAATACAGCTATTACTTATTTCATTTGTATTTCATGTATTGAGGTGAAATTTAATGTTTCATTTATTAATGTTTGAAAACCACCATTTTAGCAGGATTTCTCAACCTTGGCACTACTGACATTTTGAAGCAGATAATTCTTTAGTTTTAGGAACTCTCCTAGGCAGTGTAGGTCATTAAGCAGTATCTCTGGCCTCTATCAACTAGATGCAAGTATCAAGTCATCACCAGCCCAACGATCACAAACATCTCCAGATATTGCCAAATATTCACTGAGGGAAAAAAAATTATCTCTGGTTGTGAAGCTTTGGCTAAGTCATAGGCACATAGGGCTGGACACACGTTAGTAATTTTTAGAAAATATTTACATCTTCACAATTTTTATTCATAAACAGCTATTAAATCAATAATGTATAAGAGTAAAGTAGTAGATAATTTTAAAGCATTTTAAATGCTATGAAATTATATTTTCAGAAAACAAAATATATTCATGATATATTGATATATTCATGATATATCTTCATTTGTAAAAGTAAAAGACAAGAAATAATGCCAACACCCAACCAAAAAATGATTTGGGAAACACTCATAACTCATTGTATTTTTATAAAACTGAACACACTGTAGCAAAAATTTTTAAGACAGCTTATTATTTACTGATATAAAACCAAATCCAAGATGCATTATTAATGAAAACAAGCAAGGTTCAAGACAGGGGTTGAAGTAGGCTCTCTAAAAAGTTTCCCCCTAAGAAACATAGCTGTGCTTTTATTTGCACCACAGTATTTATGAAATTTTCTAGTGGCATAGCTCCTGGGAATTAAGATAGAAAGCAAGCATTATTAAGTTTGAATCTCTTGAATTCTTAAAATTATGATTACCTATTACTCTCTAAGAGATAACCATGTAATTTTTTAAAAATAAGAATCTGGTCAATTTCAAAGTGGTTAGAGTGGATAGCCATAGGAATTTAAGTTACTCCCAAACTCAGTAGTCCAGAAAACTAGCCTAAGCAAGAGAAAATTGAGGGATAATGGAACCCAAGTAGGATATCTAGAATCAGCAGCCAGGTTTGCATAAACACGTAAACTCAACTGGAGTTGATAAATATGGTGTGAACAACAACCTAGGATAGCGTGTCTTTTCTGGTTCTATACTACCTCCTGAGTATTGGTAGGCCAAGCTCTCAGAGATGTATCTGACAAACCTCTGTAATAGTGGGTAATATGAGGCACCAAAAATTATAAAGGATGGGTTTTGTTTTATTATTATGATTATCATGTTGTTGTTGTTGTTGTTGTAGCAGAAAAAGTTAGGTTTTAATGCAAAATGTAGATGTCCTATTCATAGAGCAAGACTTGTTGCAGATATTGGCAGAGACAATGCTTGGATGGTAGTAAATGTAAGAAAAACTGTGGTATAGTAATAGCTATAGTAATGACTATCATTTCTGGAGCACACATCTCTTCATTCTCACTGCCATCCTATTCATTAGGTCTTTTGAGTGATAAGGAAACAGAGGCTCATGAAGATAAATAACCCAAGCTCACATCATTAGAGAGCAGCAAAGAAAGACTCAAATTTTATGTGCCTATCTTTAAAATTTTTAATCACAACATATTTATGCTAACTGGTAAACATGACTCAGGGCTGGGAAGCCTGAAAATGAAAGTCATCATCCTTATTATACTACCTTTTTTTTCTCTTATCTTAACAGAATTACAACCACAGCTGCGTGTATGATGGATCTACGAAGATATCCTCTGGATGAACAGAATTGCACTCTGGAGATTGAAAGTTGTGAGTTACTTGGACAGGGGAATGAGAAAGAGGGACGTTTGCTTGACCCAATTAAATTCAATCTTGTGCTGAGTAATTGATGCTAGCGTATTTTCAGCTACACTACACTGCCAACTTTTCAAGGGGTTCACAGTCTAGTGACATTTTTCTTTATATTGGGGGCTCAAGGGTCATTTCAATGGCTGTTATCTTTTTGAACCATTGAAGAAAGTCTACTTAGTTTAGCTGGACAATTTATGAACTCATGCCTTTTCCTTTTCAGAGTGGAGTTTTTCTAAAGGTCTTCTCATACCCAAGGTGCATTAATAAGAAAGAAAAAATACTTTAGTATGTAAAGACTGTAAGATTGTTTATGTCTATAGTTGGTCCACCTGAGGGATTATAAATTGTTCTCTTTTAGAGAAATGCTAAGGTAGAGTCTTGGTACATTCATCTTTCTTCAGGGGAAGAACAAGATAGTAAATGGTATTAGAGGTTGTGCGTTTGGCCAAAGACTTGATGCATTTCAGATCTAGTGACTAATTTTCATTTGTCCTCTCGGCTGTTTGTTTTTCATTGATTACTTTATTTACAATTTGAATATTTTAGTCACTAAGATTTAATTTGATTGATTATCTTTGTTTCACTGTTTCTTAGCCATCAACAAGCAGACATTTGAGCCCATTTACTGTGAATACTCGACCTAAGCCATTCCCTGGTTTTTAAGGGGCACAGAAAGGTACAGTAGCTAATTCAGAGATTACCCTACCTCTTAATACAGTCAGAGAAATAGAAAGAACTTATTTGTATCAAAATACTTTCCAGATATAAACATCAAAACAGTAAAGGAAAATGGGAAAATTCCAGGTAATCTCATAATATTATTAAAGAATAAATGTATTCCTGATTGATGATTAAGTAGTTCATTAATTTTCTAGTTTTAATGAATACAGAGATATAAATAGATAAAGATGCTTATGTAGATAGCAATATAGATTCAGACATAAATGTTGATCTAGTACCACTAGCAGCTGGAATGAACAAGAAAATTCATGAGTTATTTTTTAATTAATATTCTAATTTTAAAATGCATTATAGAAATAAGTTGGTTGACAGATGTTAATATGAATATGTAAAATTATTGATGGTGATTTTTGGTTTAAATGACAATGACAAGCAAAATCAGAAGGTAGAAATGAAATACGAACCCAATCATTTATTAATGACTAGTGATACATTATAAATAAGGCAGAACTTTAGCTAAGCAAGTAAAGCATTTGCTTTAGAAACTGATAGAAATAGAAAAGAATAACTCATGGGTTGTTTCATATAAGTTACTTTTTACCCTTGATATCTCTTCCATTCATTGTGATTTTTATCCTTTGCTTCAACTGGACGGCATTAGGATATGGTATCCTCTCAAAAATCAGAAGATCTTATTGTTTACATCATTCATTTAAAGATGTAATAAGTTTTGACAAGTATTTGAATCAATTTTGTGCTATAAATTGTCAAGTGATAAAATTATCAGCATTTATTTTCTCCCCAAATGCATATTTTATTTTATAATTCATATTGAGTTTTTCTAGTATTAATATTATAGGTTTATACTTTTTACTTTAGGTAGAAAATTTATTCACATTTTAAAAAATAGTGACTTTTAGATCCATGTATCATATCATAGAATGATCAAAACTGTAAATGAGGAAAAAATAAAACATAACTTTTTTAAGTCAGGGAATGGAGAAGGAAGTACAAACAGTCAGATAGTCCAAAGTTATAAAATATGGTGTCAGGCAATAGGTGGTGACCCAGACATATTGATTATCATTGAGGTAATTCAGTATTATGTAATCAGCTTCTGGACAGATGGATGATGCATCTTAATTGGGACCCTAAAGTCATCTAATATGTAGGTATGCAGGCAGATGGTGGTGATCATTAAAGTGATCCAACAGGAAGTCAAAAAACTCTACTCCCTAAGGACATTTACCTAAAGTAAAGCAGAAACTCATCTGTAAGCATCTGTGTAACGAAGATTCTATTAAGTAAAGGCAGAAACTTGGGAGAAAGGGGGAAAAATAACACAGAACTGCCTTCTACTTGCCAGACCAAAGCTAGGCATTAATATGACACCTCTTTACTGAAAGCATTTCTAACAACATTTGAGAGATGAAGTATCTGAAGCTCAGAGAAGTAAATTAACTTACCAGGGCCACAGGGCAAGGATAGCGACGAAGTGGGAATGCAAACACAGACCATTTAATTATCATAGAATCCTGCAATCAACAAGTGAGGAGGGAGTAGAACATCAATAATGAGAAATATAGCATCAACTGGAACAACTCTCAGCTAGGTTAAGGATGCTGAATGAACCAAAGACTGGTTTGCACTCTCTAAGATTATCCCTCATAAAGGTTAAAATAGATCCCAGAAGATGAAGCAAAATTTTGCTTCTAGATTAAAGGCCAAGTGATTGCAACTGTAGAAAGAAGGTAACCTATGGATACAAGAAACCAAGTAGTCCTTGATTTATTGATGCCTACATACACACACACACACACACACACACACACACACACACACATTTTAAAGGACAATATTTCTTAGCTTTAATATTTTACTTGACATATATCCCTTCTTAAAATGGATAAACCAATGTAAAGTAATCTCAATATATTAAGAGTAATAATTCCAAGCAATAAAGTAACATAAAATAATAATATGAAGTTTAAATGAGCTTTGCTTGTTCCTGCCTAGGTACATAATTGATATATTGCAAGCGAAGTATTAATAAATATAGAATCTGTTACTCATTTATTTTTAACTCTTCATGAAGAAACATGTGTTGCATTATTTGCTGAAACAGCTATCTCTGAACTGACAATCTATGATGACTACACCTGAGCTTTAAAGTGATTACAAATGAGAGGCTCTAGTGTCAGTTGGGAAATAAGAATGATAAAGTAGACATTTTGCTAATGTAAGTTTCAACCAACCATGCTTTTGTAACCAATAGAGTAGAAACTTTATCTACCTCATAAAATGTACTAATTTATATTCCCTTCCATCACAATTCCAACAATGGTGAAATACTATGCTTAGTTAAATTCTTCAAGACAAATTGAAGATATTTGCTTTTCTTTATACCATCTACTCATGTAAAATTGGAAAAATTATAAAGCTTCGTTAAGTTGAAATTTTAGTTGAATTTGGAGCAGATTAATAGCTTCATAGCTATGGGATGCTATAGAAAGAGTTAATGACATATAGCAAATTCAATCAAGTAATTTAGTATTAAGACGATTTGAAATTTGATGTCAATAAAGGTAACATATGAAGCTTTGATAGCCACAGGCATTATGGAAACACAAAAAGGGTTTAAGATAAAAATCATGGAGGGTTCAGGTGACTTTTTCCATTCTCTGTAGCAATAACAGGAAAATCTCAACACTAATCTCACCCTCACAGCATCAGCAGATAACACCAACTTTCATTACACTCGAAAAACACAGAAAGCATTTCAGGCCTAAAATCTCTCAGTGGGCTTTCCATCTTTCTCTAAACTTCCTTCATTCTAAGTTCGGCCCTGTATCTCAGAGCAAGAGGTGCCCCTACTTATTTTATAGCCTGTCCTTTGCCCATATATATGTCCAGGATTCCATTTTCTTTTTCCTCTGAGAATTGATTTTCTTAAGTTCACACACACCTCCACTCCTATCTCTTAGATTCTCAATCACACCCTCGCTGCTATCTCTTCATTCACGTTATAAAAACAAACTGAAAACTCTTCTCATCATATAACATTGCTATTCTACTCCCATATCTCCCCTAATCTCTCTACTTTCTTTTTCTCCAAGCTACTAGAAATAATGGTCTATATCTGTTGTCTAGGGCACAGGTTCCCAAGTGGTGGTATGCATACTGCCAGGAGTACATCCTGGACCATTCAGGTGTATGCAAAAAATAATCAGGTGAAAAAACAACTAAATTTTAAAAATACAAAAGTTAGTTTGGAACCATAAATGTTAAGTTTGAATCACTATCAGTGGAAACACTTCATAATTAGATCACATTAGCAAATGATGATTGGTGAGGGCATGACTCTGAACCCTTCCACAAACCACTTTTCTACCAATCATTACACACAGTTTCAAAACAATCCACTTGCAATGTTTCCAGAACTTCTTTAAACATGTAAATACATTCATAACCAAACTGTTTGATCAGTTTAGTTATTGACTAAGTAAAAGTAAGTGTGTCATCTTTAATTGTGATTTTTTCCAACTATTTTTTTTTACTTAATGTTTAACATAGTTTCAGTAATTATTATCAGTGATTTTTAATCATGTCAGTTATGGATCAGTGGTTGAAAACAGGAATGGTTAAAAAAACAAAATTTGATGTAGATTACAACTTGTCGCCAGGTACTTCTCAACACATGTCTGCAGCTGTGAATCCACCCACACTGGGAAATAGTAAAAAGGTGTGTGCCTCAGATACTACACGGAAGAAAAGGAAATACTCTGAAGCATATATCAAATATGGGTTTTCATTTGTAGGGTATTATTACTATCCTAAGCCTTTGTGTGTTGTGGTGGGAAAATATTACCCAATGGTTTTATGAAACCCTCTCTACTCATGTGACATATATAAATGAAACATCCCACATATAAAGAAATACATTATTTTTGGCACTTAGAGAAGCATCCAATTTTTTTTTTACTTCATACATGATGTCAGGAAAGAAAGACAATGACAATGCATTTGAGGCTTCATACCATATTGATTATAACATAGCTAAATGTAGTTAAAAAAAATACACCATAGCTGAAGATTTAATTGCTCCTTGTATTAAGGATATAGCTTGAGCATAGTCTATAATATTTTTAAGGCACTGTTGCATTCTATTTGCTAATGTTTTGCTTAAGATTTTTGCATCTATGTTCATCAGATATATTGTTCTATAGTTTTCTTTTTTGTGTGTTATCCATTACCAGGTTTTGGTATTAGGGTAATGTAAACCACAATGAGATACCACCTCACACCTGTTAGAATGGCTATCATCAACAACACAAGGAATAACAAGGGCTGGAGAAGATGTGGAGAAAAAGGAACTCACACACACTGCTGGTGGGAATGCAAACTGATACATCCACTGTGGAAAACAGTATGGAGGTTCCTCAAACAATAAGGATAGAATTACCATATGACCTGGCAATCCCTTTTCTGGGATTGAAAACCTCAGTCTGCAAAGATATGTGCACCCCAGTGTTCATTGAAGCACAATTCATTGTGGCCAAGTCATGGAAACAACCAACGTGTCCTCTGATAGAACATTAGATAAAGAAGTTGTGGTATATTTGCACAATGGAATACTACTCAGCTATAAGAAAAGATGAAATAGGGCCATTTATGACAACATGGATAGACCTTGAGAACATCATGTGAAGTGAAATAAGCCAGAAAGAAAAAGCCAAAAACTATATGATTCCACTCATACATGGAACATAAATTTGAAAGCAACAAAGCAACAGAACTCATAAACACAACCAATAATTTAGTAGTTACCTGAGAGGAAAGGGGAGTAGGGACCAGGACACAAATACATGGTAGTGGAAAAAGATCTAACTCTGTATGATGAACACATAATACAGCACAAAGATGATGCATTATAGAATTCTATACCTGGAACCTATGTAATTTTAACTAATCAATGTCACCCCAATAAATTTAACAATAAAAAAGAATACTTCTTTTCTTGTAAGTTTGGGGAAGAACATGTCTGTAAAATCAATACTATCTTTTTTTCAAACAATACAATGTCTCAACAAATTCAGGAAATGTATGACGATGTTGAAGCTGTAGTAGTAGATAGAATTAGAAAAAGTGAATTGTTGTTCATCCAGGTCAATGAAAATGTAGATGTTGCTGATTTATCTGTTTTGCTTGTCATCATGAGGTATTGGGTAGGAAGTGAAATTGGGGAAAATCTTGTGTTTTGTTACCCACTGACAGAGAGTACCACAAGTAAAGATATTTTTAATGCAATCAATGGTTATTTCATTAAAAAGAACATTAATTGGTTGAATTTTTATGGTATATGCACTGATGGAGCCAAGCCTTGTCAGGTTGTTTTATAGGCTTACCCAGCTGAATTAAAGAAGTAGCTCCCCATGTACCATGGAGTCACTGCTGCATTCATAGACAGAGTCTTGCATCCAAGCCTCTTCCTACTGAACTGAAGGATGTTGTTGATGAAGCCATAAAAGTTGTAAATTTTATTAAGTCACAACCATGAAACTCCAGATTGTTTAAAGCACTGTGTGAAGAAATGAACAGCAATCACAGCACATTTCTTTTGCACATGGAGGTAAGGTAACTATCTTGTGGTCAAGTGCTTACACAGATCTTTGAACTTAGACATGAAGTCCAGGTATGTCTTGAAGATCATCATTTCCTTCTTGCACCAAAGTTTCAAGACAGTGATTGGCTTCAAAATCTTTCATATTTATCAGATATCTTTCTGGAAATAAACAAACTCAACTTGTTACTTCAAAACAGCTCAATCACTATATTCAAAGTAACTGACAAAATTGAGTCAATGATTTAAAAACTGGACTTTTGGAATGTGTGTATTGAAAGAGGCCAGATTGAAGTTTTTGAAACTGTACAATTTCTTATCTGCCCCTATCCCAAAACATGAAAGAGAATATTGTAAGTCACTTGGAAGGTCTTAAAGTGTCCTTTTGTAAGTACTTCCCTCAATGTGAAAAAGAAAACAACTGGAGTGCACAGCCCTTCAATAAAGAATTCTTCGAAGAATCTAAAGTATTAATCAATGAAAAAGAGCAGTTAATCAAACTTTCAACCAATACTTCTTTAAATGCTCATTTTAAAAGAAAGCCTCTAATTACCTCCTGGGTAGATGTCAGTGAGGAATACCAATAGCTCAGTGAGAAGGCACTCAAATACCTTTTGCCATTTACTAATACTGAATTACTGGAGAGAGCTTTTTCTTCTTACACCTCCATAAAAAAACAAGCACCACAACAAACTTAATGCAAGTCTGTTTAAGACTCTATCTTGCATCTCTTGAGCCGGATATCAAGAAACCAAGTGCATCAAAGCAAGCTCAACAATCTCACTAACAATGTTGCATCTGGTGATCTGCATAACAATTATTATAGACTTTTCATATAACACAAATAAGTATTACTGTTATTAATAAATTAAACATTTGTTAAATACTTGATCATCATTAATATTTAACTGTTATGAATATTGTAAAATTAAATCTGTGATTTGTATTTTTAGTAGTGTAGTAATTTTTCTTTTCTAACTTATGACCTGATTTTCACTATCTTTTTTAAATTTTTATTGTTAGACTTATTTGGATGACATTGGTTAGCAAGAATTACATATACTCCAGGTATACAATTCTACAGTGCATTGTCAACTTGTTGCATAATAAGTTAACCACCCAGTGTGAGTTCTCTTCCATCACCATATATTTAGCTCTCCCTTCCTCTTATCCCACCCCCATCCTTTCCCCCACTTGTCCCCAAATAAACATTAAACTATTGATTGTGTCCATGGGTTTTTGTTTGTTTGTGGTGCTTTCAGTTTTATATTCTGCATATGAATGATGTCATACAGTTTTTTTTTCTGTCTGGTTTATTTCAGTTAGCATGATGATCTCTAGATCCATCCATTTTGTTCTAAATAGCAGTATTTAATCTTTTCTTTTAGTTGAGTAATATTCCATTTTTTATATGTACCACAACTTCTTTATCCAGTCATCTGTTACAGGGCACTTTGGTTGTTTGTATGTTTTGGTAACCGTGAACAGTGCTACAATGAACATTGGGGTACATAAGTCTTTGCAAACTAAGGTTTTCAAGTTTTTTTGGTAGATCCCCAGGGAATTGTTGGTTTGTATGGTAACTCCATTCCCAATTTTGTGAGGAACCTCCACACCATATTCCATAATGATTGTACCAGTTTGCACTTCTAAAGCAGTGTGCGAGAGCTCCTTTTTGTCCATATTCTCTCCAGCACGTGTTATTCTTTGTCTTGTTGATAATAGCCATTTTAACAGTTGTGAGGTGGTATTTCACTGTGGTTTTGATTAGCCTTTTTCTGATAGCTAGTGAGGATGAGCATTTTTTCATATGTCTGCTGGCCATTTGTATTTCTTCATGGGAGAAGTGTCTGTTTAGTTCTTCTGCCACTTTTTAATATGGCTGTTTGATTTTTTGTTGTTAAGTCTTATTAGTTTTTTTATATATTTTAGATATCAGACCCTTATCAGAAGTGTTGTTTGCAAATATTTTCTCCCCTTCAATTGGCTGTCTCTTGGCTTTGTTGATGGTTTCGTTTGCAGTGCAGAAACTTTTCAGTTTGATATAGTCCAATGAATTTATTTTTGCTTTTACTTCACTTGCCTTTGAGGTCACATGAATCCTTGAGCCCTCGGTCTATAAGTTTAGTACCTATGTTTTCTTCTATGCAGTTTATTGTTTCAGATCTTATGTGAAGGTCTTTAATCCATTTTGAGTGAATTTTTTTATATGCTGAGAGTTTACAGCTCAGATTCTTTCTGTTGCATATGTTATTTCAGCTTTCCCAGCACGACCTACTAAAAATGCTGTCTTTTCCCCATTGCATATTTTTTGCTCCTTTACCAAAAATTATTTGTTCATAAGTTTGTGGATTAATTTCTGGGTTTTCAGTTCTGTTCCACTGGTCTATGTTTCTCTTTTTCTGCCAATGCCAAGCTGTTTTGATTATTGATGCTTTGTAATATAAATTGAAGTCAGGGAATGTAATACCATTAGCCTTATTCTTTTTATGTGGTATTGTTTTGGCAGTTTGAGGTCTTCTATGGTTCCATATAAATTTCATAATTCTTTTATGTATTTTGCGAAAGTATGATTGTGAGATATTGATGGGCATTGCACTAAATCTGTAGATTACTTTGGGCAAAATGGCCTTTATAACAATGTTAAGTCTTCCTATCCGTGAACAGAGGATATCTTTCCATTTCTTTGTATATGCTTCAATTTCTTTCACAAGTGTCTTATAGTTTCTGTGTATAAGTCTGTCACATTCTTTGTTAATTCCCATGTATTTCATTCTTTTTGTTGTGATAGCAAAGGGAATTGACTCCCTCATTTCTTTTTCTGAAGATTCATTGTCTGTATATAGGAATGCTATTGATTTTTGTACATTGATTTTGTATCTTCAAACTTTACTGAATTTGTTTATTGTTTCCAATAGTTTCCTGGTGGAATCTTTGGAATTTTCTATGTAAAAAATCATGTCATCTGCAAATAGTGACAATTTGACTTCTCCTTTCCCAATTTGGATACCTTTTATTCCTTTTGATTGCCTGATTGCTGTGGGTAGAACTTTCAGTACTATATTGAATAGCAGTGTTGACAGGGTGGCATTTTTGTCTTGTTCCTGATTTTAGGGGGCTAGGCTTCAGTTTTTCCCCATTCAGTATGATGTTACCCAAGGGTTTGTCATATATGGCCTTTATTATGCTAAGATATTTTCCTTCTATACCTATTTTATTTAGTGTTTTGGTGATAAATGGATGTTGTATCTTGTCGAAAGCTTTTTCTGCATCCATTGAAATGACCATATGGTCTTTATCTTTGATTTTGATTATGTGGTATATCACATTGATTGATTTTTGTATGTTGAACCATCCTTGTGCTCCTGGGATGAATCCCACTTAATCATGATGTATGATCTTTTTGATGCATTGTTGTATTCTATTTGCTAATATTTTGTTTAGGATTTTTGCATCTGTGTTCATCAGAAATATTGGTCTATAGTTTTCTTTTTTTGTGTTGTCTTTACCAGGCTTTGGTATAGGGTAATGTTGGCCTCATAGAATGAGTTAGGAAGTATTGTTTCCTCTTCAATTATTTTGGAAGAGTCTAAGGACAATAGCTGTTAATTCTTCTTTGAATGCCTGGTACAACTTGTTGGTGAGACCATCTGCTCTAAGGTTTTTGCATCTAGGGAGATTATGGATAGTCATTTCAATTTCTTTACTATCAATTGGTCTATGTAAATTATCCAGATCTTCTTGGTTCAGTCTAGGTAGGCTATAAGTTTCTAGAAACTTGTCCATTTCTTCTAGGTTGTTAAATTTAGTGGCCGAAAGCCCTTCATAATATTTTCTTATAATCCTTTGTATTTCTGTGGTATCAGTGGTAATTTCTCCCCTTTCATTTCTAATTTTGGATATTTGTGTCCTTTCCTCTGGCCCTTTGATTAATCTAGCCAAGGGTTTGTCGGTTTTGTTGACTTTCCCAAAGAACCAGCTCTTTGTAATATTAATTTTTTTATTTTCCTTCTGTTCTCTAATTGGTTTAGTTCTACTTTAATTTTTATTATTTCTTTCCTTCTGCTGACTTTGGCTTTTATCTGCTCTTCTTTTTCTAGTTATTTAAGATGGGATGTTAGGATTTTTACTTGTGATTTTTCTTGTTTCTTAAGATAGGCATGTAATGATATAAACTTCCCTCTTGTTACTGCTTTCACTGTGTCCCAATAATTTTGATATGTTCCATTTTCATTGTCATTAGTTTCTATGTATTTTTAATCTCTTCTTTTATTTGTTCTTTGATCTAGTCATGTTTAATAAGATTTTGTTTAATCTCCATGTATACATAGTTTTTTCTGCTTTCCTTTTAAAGTTGAGCTCCAGTTTCAAAGCTCTGTGGTCTGAGAATACATTTGGTATGATTTCGATCTTCTTGAATTTGCTGAACCTACTTTTCTATCTCAGCATGTGGTCTATCCTTGAGAATATGCCATGTGCACTAGAAAAGAAGGTATAGTCTCTTTTTGCTGGATGAAGTGTCCTGTAAATGTCAATTATGTCCAATTGCTGTAATGTGTTATTTAGAGCTGATATGTCCTCATTTATTTTCTGTTTGGATGATCTGTCCATGGCTGGTATGGGGGTGTTTAAGTCTTCAACGGTGATGATGCTTTTGTCAGTTCCTCCTTTCAGATCTGTTAGTAGTTGCTTTTTATATTTTGGTGCTTTCTGGTTGGGAGCATATATATTAATTAATGTCAAATCTTCCTGTTATTGTATTGTGCCTTTTATCAATATGGAATGTCCATCTTTGTTTCTTCTTACCTTTTTTAACCTGAAGTTTATTTAATCAGATATCAGTATGGCAACTCTTGCTTTTCTCTGCTTTTTGTCTTCTTGGAGTATTGTTTCCCACCCTTTTACTCTGAGTCTGTGTTTGTCCTTATGGCTGAGGTGTGTCTCTTGGAAACAGCATATGGATAGGGTTTTTTTTAATTCCGTCAGTTATTCTGTGTCTTTTTATTGGTGAGTTTTGTCCACTAACATTTAGAGTAATAATCAATATGTGAGGATTTCCTGCAGCCTTTTTTTGTTGTTGTTGTTTTATTTCTCTATCTTTCTTGTTGCCCCAACTCTATTCCATTTGTCCTGATGTTTTGTTTCAGGTCAAAGAGCCTCCTTCAGTATTTCTTGAAGTGCCAGCCTCTTGCTGGTGAATTCCCTCAGGTGTGTGTCTGAGAAGGTTTTTATTCCTCCTTCATGTCTGAAGGATAATTTTGCTGGATAATTTATTCTTGGCTGGAAATTTCTCTCTTTTAAAGTTTTGAATATTTTATTCCACTCCCTCTTGGCTTGTAGAGTTCTGCTGAGAAGTCTGATGAACACCTAAAGGTTATACATCTTTTTTCCCTGGCTGCCTTGAGAACTGTCTGTTTTTCTTTAGTTTTTCACATCTTATTACCATGTGTCTTGGAGAAGATCTGCTAGGGTCCAGGTATCTAGGGGACCTATTTTATTCTTGAATTTGGGGCCCCAGATTTTTCCATGGGTTTGGAAATTTCTCATCTACTATTTGTTTGAGTAACTTCTCCATAGAGTTCTCTGCTCCTTCTTCTAATCCTATTATCCTGAGGTTGTTTTTTCTCATGGAGTCAGATAGTTGTTGCAGAGTTCTTTCAATCCTTTTGGTTCTATATTCCCTATGTTCCTCTTTCTGAAGTATTTACATGTTCTGCTCTTCAATATCACTAATTCTTTCCTCCATCTGGTTGGCCCTATTTCCTCTGGCAGTTATTTCATTTTTCACTTCTTTTATTGTGATATTTAACTCTTGAATATCCATCTTGTTGTGTGTTTTTTTTTTATGTTTTGAATTTCTTTGTTAAATTGTTCCTTTTGTTCACAGATTTTCTCTCTGAGGTTGTTCATCTCAGCTATGGTGTTTTTCCAGTATGTTTTCATTTCTCTCAGAGCCTTTAGAACGGCTACTTTAAAATCTCTGTCACTTAGTTCAAAAATTTCTAGGTCTATGGGATCCTTTTCTGGAGATTTTTCATCTTCTTTCTGAGCAGCTTTGAATCCTAAAGTGTTCATATTGTTCACTGTGTTGTTCTTTGCATGAGGGCTTAATATTTAGCAGAGCTCAGGAGCTCTCTCTGTGTGCTTAATATTTTTGTGGTGTCTTGCACTAGGTGGCACTGGGGGGGGGGCAAGTTTTGGGAGAGATGGGAGGTGTTTAAGCCTTAGCTCTCATCTCCAGCCGCGTTTGGAGGAGGGGCACTTCAATCCACGATTCCTTCGCTTCCTGTTGTTTGTTGGGGAGGCTGTAGGAGAGGGGAGAGGCCAACAAAATGCATGCTGGGGCAGCTCCAACTCCTGACCTTTGCTGGGGAAGCTGGGGGAGATGAGGGAGGCTGAAGGGATCCAAGCCGAGGCCGCTGTCACTGGTTGAGGCAAATAGGGTCAAATCCTCTTCTCTTCTCTCTCCAGCTGCCAGCATCATTTCTAAAGTTGTGGGCCTGATGTCATGAGCTACATGAGGGCGGTTGATGTGCCTCCGCCATGGGCCTGACCACAGCCCTGTGGAGTAGCTGTGCACATGCATGTTGTGCGCCGCAAGGGCATTGGGAGCAGAGGTGCTCTATCTGGGGCTTTATTTTGGCCTGCAGCTGTTTAGAGTCCTCCTTCAGCTTTCTTGCTACTTAAGAGTTTCAGAGGTTGGCTCCCAAGCTTTGTCTCTGACACACTGCTTTAAGGTCCAGCTGCTTCACAGTCTCCCGGCATTCTGCCATCCTGGCTTTCACTATTGTCGCCTCTTGGACTCTTCCCTCCTGTGTATTGTGCTGCTCCCCAAATTCTTTCTGGTTCTTTTTTTTTAGCAGCGATGGTGTCCTTTTGTGATCTGTCTGTGCTCCCTCCCTTTGCTCCTGCTTGCCTCACTCTCTCTAACCTTCAAGTGTTTACTTGCGATGCATGGATTTCTCAGTTGTCACTCTGTCACTCAAGGTTTTTTTCTTGGTTCCTGTATAGATGTTTAATTGTGTTTTCTTGGAGAAGTTTTAGGGACCTCCTCCCTGGTCACTATCTTGAGAAGTCTTCCCCATTTTCACTATTTTACATTAAGATAGGCACTGAAGAAAAGTGTCAGTATTTAAAAACAACTATTTTAAAAACAAGGGGTACAATTTATAAAATGGGTTTAAAAGTGATACACAAGTGGGAAAATGTTGAGAACCACTACTCTAGTGCCTCAACTTCCTCTCAACTTACTTTCATATGGAACTTCCATATCTATTTCCCACCTCCACAGACACTTTTCTCAGAAAGGTTACAAAGGACCTCTCTTTACAAATCATCTGTAGTCTAATGTTCCCCAAATTTATATCTCAGGCTCAGATCACCTCTAAGCCCCAGATTGATGTGTACAGCACTCTTCTGGAGTATCTATTTTTATGTTTCAAAGTCATCTTAATTTACTCAAAACTTAAATATCAGTTTGTTCCTCCCAAATGAGTTTTCTTTTCAATTTCCTTAATCTCACTATCCAACCAGATTCCTAAAGTTAATTGTTAACATGTCTCTCACACTCCCCCTGTCCATTCTATAGTCAAGTGCCATTCACTTCTTTCCAATCTTACTGCCAGTAAAACACCATTACTTCTTACTGAATCATTGCAGCAGTCTTTGTATTGGTCCTCTGGCTTTCACTTTTGTCTGCATTTAATCCATTCTCTACCCAGCAGCCAGAGTAATCTTTGCCAGATATGAACTGGATCATATTACTTGTACACTTGACAATATTCAAAGACTTCTCATTACACCAAGAAAATTCTCCATAGTTCTTAATTTGACATTCAAGGTGCTGTGTGACCTCCATCCCTCAATATCTTCATTTTCATCTGTAATCATCTTTCCTTTGCTTACTACATAAAGCTCCAACATGACAGATTCTGTTTCTTGCAAATCAATCTTTCTTCCATCTCATTATCTTCGCAATCTTGTTCTTTCTGGATGAAATGCTTTTACCCATCATGGTTTCTTGGCTTTCCTCTTCTCATTCTTCAGTTTTCACCTAACATATCCTTCCAATCAGAGACCTTCCAGAGAATCTAATCTAAATTAGGAACCCCTAGTTATTTTCTTTCCAAATTCTGTTAATTTCCCATATAGTATTTAGTAGTACTTTTATGCTTCCATGTTTATTACTTGTTCTCTATGTGCATTATAAACCCCATGAAGGAAAGGATCATTTTTTTTGTTCAAAATACAATAATTAAAACCTTGTCTAGTACTTAACAATAAACTTTTTTAGTGAATATATGATAATTTCTTTGACTCTAAATTTCAAATCCTTTAAATTTTAAAAGCTAGAAGTCTGGTTTTAATTTTCTCAGATAAGATTTAAGTCAGGGATTTTTTTTTTTACTTACAATAAAATATTCTTCCATTTGTATAATTTTATATTCATGTTTTAAGATTATCTCAAAAATTTAAGATTGTAAATGTGTCGATCAAGAGCCAGAGAGGTAAAAACTTAACATTTTAACTTTAGGTATTTTAATTGGCTGGTATATGTGGTGATGCACTATGAATTTTTTTGCTTCACTTGAATCATTAACTGTCTATATCCCTTCTACCTGAATGACAGTCAATTCATCAAAGGTAACATTTAGTGATATTTTTATATTTATTTCTTTTTTTATTTAAATTTGGAAACTTTTAACATGGTTATTATCTTAATGTACTCAATTCAGTGAACCATCTACTCAATCTCTTAGTCTCAGAATATTGTCATTGTGTTGATTTAAATGTCTTGGTAGTAACATGTACACAGAAGGTCAAGCCACAGTCATATCTGATTATTTCCAAAATAAAATTGTTTTCTTGTTCACAAAAATATCAAGTAATACAAAAGAATGTGTCTACCTAAATAAAGTAGCTTAATTTAACTATGGAAAATTCCCTGAGAAAATGTGAGGTTTGCAAAGTTAAATGTTAAGTTTTATTTGCATAATGTGATACATTAACACCTGGAAATAAAATCAAATAAATGTAGTATCCGGACATGAGACAGGAGTTCTACAAAAGTCTGCCTTATCAAGTCACATGTGAAGAATTGTGTCCAGTTCTTAAATGGCATATTAAGATAATTTCTTTCAGCAGAGACTACCAAGATATCTGAGAAGAAAACTTTGGGGAGCCATAACAGCCATTGCTAAATGCTTTAAAAGCTACCATATAAAAGAAAAACCTTATGTTTGATGTTGCTCAGTGTATTAGTTAGGATTCTCCTGAGAAACATAACCAGTAGTAGTACATATATAGATAGAAAAAGATTTTTATAAAAAATTAGGTCATATAATCATAGAGGCTGATAAGTCCCAAGAACTGCAGGGTGAGTTGGCAGACATTAATGTACATTACAGTCCTAAACCAGCAGGAGACCCAAGAAGAACCAGTGTTTCAGTCTGAGTCTAAAAGCAGGCCAAAGCTGATTTTCCCAGCTCAAAGATAACCAGGAATAATTCTCTTACTCTAAAGAGTGTCAGTCTTTTTGTTTTATTCAGGCCTTCATCTGAGTGGATGAGGCCCATCCACATTGGGAAAGGCAATCTACTTTACTCAGTCTACTATTATTTTTAGTTAAATCCTAATTTCATCCAAAAACACCCTCAGAGGAGCAGAAAGAATAATGTTTCACCAAATACCTGGGCACTTAGTGGCCCAATCAAATTAATACATAAAATTAACCCATTCAATACTAGATTTTAACTCATTCAACTCAATTCAACTATTGTTTCTTAAGTGGTGACCACATGTGCTCTGTGTGATAAGTACTGGTGATACAGCAGTACTTAAGAAGATAGGTGGGCAGAAGTTGCAGGAAGGTAGATGTAGAATTTAAGAAAAATACTTTCCAATAAACCAAGGTTCCCATTCATGAAATAAGTACCTACAAGACTTTCCTTTCCACAAACTTTAATTAATTAGAAATGGCCACATAACATTAATGTAGAAGATAGTCCTCATTGATATGCCATTATTATATAACTTTAAAGATCTCTTTCAACCCTAAAATCTAAAACTCTGGGAGTTTATTCACTTTAGTTATATTGCCAGATTAGTTCTATAGTGATCCTGATTTATAAAGGATGTTAGACTATAGAAAAAAAATATCATGAATACATGAACATATAAATACTCAAAAGAAAAATATGAAATATAGGACAATTACCAGCAAAGCCTTTGAATCATTCTTACTTTATTGCTGCCTGCCAAATCATTAATTCTGATCTGAAATAATTTTAAAATTGCATCTACAACATGCTGCACACTTCTATTCATGGATGCTAAACACCAAAAATAACAGAAGTAAATTGAGCTTCATGAATGATTCATGGCTTTGCTTGCTTTATGTCCCCATTGTCAATGAAATTAGCAGCATTGGATATCTCCTTAGATAAATTTGATTTTGCCATATTCAGTAGACTGCTTAATGAAAATGAATATTTCACATTTATGGTCATAGAAATGTTAATGAATTTTAGTGCCTGTAGCTTTTTTGATGATCAGAAGCATGGGTATAGGAAAAAAGAAAATATTTTCTGAATTAATTTATTCCTTTTTCCAGACTGCTTCTTTGAAACTGAAAAAAAAAAAAAGAAACCACTCATTCAGAAAAGTCTCTGATATTTTAAGTTATAAAATAAAAACTAGTGAAGAAATGTTGTTCCTTTTATGAAAATTAATTTTGCAATCAACTGGACTGTAAAGTTTGGCTTATATTATAGCTGTGCACTTCAATCTTGTAGACAATTTAAGTTTATTTTCTATGCATGGATAAGTGACTGTGTAGATTGATGAGGATATCTCTGATTTACAGATTTAGGTTTGGAAGTTTCATTTCTCCTTGGTGCTCTGATGGGTGACCATTTTACCACTAGCTACCTGAGAGGAAGTCAAAATAAAACTCATTGCTTTGCTTAAAGGTTTTAGGTATTAATCAAACACTTTAAGACATGTTTTATAATGGAATTTTGATCTTCTAGAACTGTGCATCTTTGCAAATTAAGTAAGAGTTTTGGTTCATTTGAGATCCAAATTTGACAACATTGGTAGCTAATACTTATTGATTATATATTATGGGCCAGGCACTTAACCACATCCATATAATAGATACCACATGACAATACATATAATTTAGTTTTCATTTATGTGTCAATTTCCACATTTATATTGATTTATCCCTATCTTTAAGATTAAAGATTTTTAAAGGGAGCTTTTAAAAAAATATTAATACCATGACTTCACACCAGACCAATAACAGAATTTGTAAAAAGTAGGCCCTTGCGCAAGCATTTTTAAAGCTCCCCAGGTGATTTCAATATGCAACCAAGTTTGACAGGCACTGCATTAAGGCTGTCATGTTTGAATTTTTCCTACTCTCTTTTTCTAATAGACCCAGTTCTCTAAATGGGAAGCAGAATGGAAACAGAGAAATTTAAAAAAGCACACTAAAGAACAGCAAATAGCATGATTGTCAAAGAAAGACATCATTAAAATGATAAAAGGAAAAAATGTAACTATTCTTTCTTTTATCCCTCTGGCAGAGGCTTTGTTTTTCTTTTCTTTAAAAGCTCATGCCTTGAAATAAATAGGTAGACCAGTAGACCCTACCTTTCAATGGAATTAAGCACATCAACCATATGTTCAAATTCATGTAATAATAAGTCAGATTGTTACAAGAATGTTACTCTATTTTTAAAGCCCCAATATAAATACCACACATTAACATAACAGCAATCAATAGAACACTAATTTGTAAAATGATGCTGTCTGTGGTAAATGCAGTTATCTACTTGGGAAAGGGAGGCATAGGCATTAGCTGCTTTAGTAACATTTTGCAGCATATTAAGAAAAGAAAAAAGGTAGTTTTAAATTATACTTCAATGAATGCACAGCAACATCCTTTCCAGGAATAGTTCTTTAAACTGAAATCAAGCACAGTTATTTGTTTCAACCATAAAAAACAATATCATAATAATTTTTATATTCACCTTCACCTCCCCACGCCCTGTCTCATAGGCACTGACTGTACTCACTGGATGTGCAAAAGGGCAGATTTGTTACACAGCGCCCATTAGATGACTGCATTGATTCCAAGTAGACTGTATTCCCAGTACTTAGATTCTGCATACCTACAATTCAGACAGAAGTTTTCACTGAATAATTCTGAAGGGTTGCCTACTCTTACCTTAGAAACTGTCAGAGGGGAAACACATCCCTTGTCTGACATGCTGTTCCTTGTGGTGCTTGTCAGATGTTCATGAGTTTAAGGAGATCTTGTTAAAATGCACTCTGGTTTAGTGAGCTTGGGCCGAGGCCTGAGAGTCTTCATTTCTAACATGTTACCTCATGATATCTATGCTACTGGTCCATGAACCACGCTAAGTAGTAAGAATCTGAAGTAAAATAAAAAACAAAAACGGTGATCCATAATCTACTTTCTCCATCTGTTTGCTTCCTCCTGAGATTTAAGTAATTACCTAAAAGTCTTTGTCACACTGGTTGTTCAGCTATTGATTCTAGAGACTTTTGAGTTTTAAATTAACTGAGGCAAAAAAGTCATCTTCAAGTGACCTGAATAACTCCCGAACATTAGTACCTAAACAGCTTAGATTTTGTTAAATACCTTAGTATGTACCATCTGTTGCTTACTATTTTTTAGATGGGAGGTTCCAGATGTAGCACAAGTATATCAGTGCTTTGAGGTTTACATTAAAAATAATACTTTGGCAAAAATACTGTATACAGAGTATTTAATTTTAATAAAGAAAAAAATAATTTAAATTCTAATGATTTTACTTGATGCATGTCTACTAATTACAGATTTATAGTGGAAGGAGAATATTATTATACTTCAGCTATCTAGATACCTGGGATTCGATGAGTCATTCTGAAAAACCTGTTTGCCAGACTTGAAATATTTTGGTGTGAATCTTTCTCAATAGAGAGTTCTGAAAATCATTTATTCTTTTTTGATGATTCAGACTATAACTGTGAGTATTTTTCAGAATGTGCTGAAGCTCTAGTTTCATTTGAAGCAAAGGTAGACATAAGAAATTTGCACTATGATCCTCATGGTGACCTTAGGACCTGCTTGTTTGTGAGAGTCTTCCTGAAAGAGTGATAACAGCTCCTCTCTACATAATTAATGTCAACAAAAAATGGCCATCTCTAGTCAGTTACAATTCAAGACAAAGGTGTTTCCATGGCGTAATTCTTCTTTTAAGTCACCTAGTCTTTTTTGTAGGCATTAGTAATACGTAGTTCTGCCATAAAATTGTTAGCTTCAAGATCTCAGCCATTATCCAGGTCCTCAGTATTTACCTCCTCATCACCTTCTCCATCCTGATGGCCATGGTGATGGGTTCTCAAGTTACCTGCTTTCAAACTGTTTTTCACACTATATGGTTCCTGAGTTATAAGGGTTTTCTACCTATAATACCCTATTTTTAATGTTGCTGTAATTAGTTTATCTCTTCCTCTTTAAATCTGTACATGCTATATATGCAAAAACAGTGCCTTGTTCTTTTAAAGAAAGGATATTTTTACATAATTGTCACCTAATATTAATTAGACTGGAATTATTAGGAAATGTGTCTCCCAAGAAAAGCAAAATGTTATTTTCCCTATTGTCCTCCTAATTCTTTACTTCAGATCTTGACTCTAGTAACATAATCAAAAGATTAAACCTAACTTTGCTAAATTTTTGCATTTTTCTGACTAGTTTACACAATAATAATAAAAATAAATTTTCTTTCTATGTTGCATGGAATTTAAGAAGGAGAAATATCCATCGTAGTATGATTACTGATCATAGTTAGTGTTCTTAAATTTTACTATGAAGAAAATTTCAGCTTTTGTTCCATTTAGGGATGATGATGATGATGTGATGATGATGGTGATGTAACTGCTAGTATATAATTAGCAAATCTAAAACCAAAATATGCTGAAATAAAATGTCTCAAACACTGTTTACTTTCTGAAATTTAGATCATGATAAAGACAATCTACCTGGGTCAAGGCAAATTCACCTGTATCAATGTAAGCTATATGTTGAATATATATGGAGGCATCAATATATATGGGAGCATGAATACATGCAGGAAGTTTAAACATGACAAAGATGACACAGGAAACCAGCTTTGAGACTTATATATCAGTTCAACAGAACTCACTTGGAAAGCATCTTTTTGTGATAAGTTCTTTCCTAGACAGTTAAGATCTATTTTTTTAAGTAATGCAAAATGGAGGAAATGATCATTGCAGGAAAAAAGATCAAAGAACCAAAATCTAGTGTATAGAAAAATAATCTATAGGTATATTAGATTATTAATATACAAAAAATTAAGACGGGAGCATGTACTTGAAAAGAAGCTAAACAGAAAGAGAAAGGAGAAGAGTTAACCATATATTTGCATATGATTGCAATAAGATGACATGAGGTTCAAAGTTAGAGGATTTTAGAGAAGAGGAAAGAAAAATAGTCTAGAAGGGACAATAAGGAACACAGAGTCACTTAATCCAACTCCCAGGCCCAATACCAGAGGTATGGAAGCAAAAGTAGCCAGTACTTTGAGAGAGCTGTGTTTGTAGGGAAGAGCAGTGTTTTGGTGAGAGCAAGTTAGGTGGCCCAGGAGGTTGAGCATAGAGGGGATTTTGCTTATGCCAGATTGTGTGTTCCATTGGACTGTGTGTTCCATTGGACTGTGTGTTCCACTGGGCTGTGTGTTCCACTGGACTCAGGGTTGGGGTGGGGGTGGGGTTGGAAATCATGGAGGGCCGGGAGATGGGAACGAAATAGAAGATGTGTAGATCCTTATGGCATCTCATTAAGACAACATGTAAAGTGCCTGGTATGGTGCTTACATTTTAACTACTCAATAAGTGGTGGTCACAGATATCATCAAAGCGTGTGTGTGTGTGTGTGTGTGTGTGTGTGTGTGTGTGTCTGTGTGAGTGTTAATATGAATAGCATTAGGTCTATTCAATTGAGAAAGAAAAAAATCTAACAAATGGTTGTAGAACAAGTGGATCGAGTTTTGGATAAAAAACTTATAAATTATATAATTGGTTTATATAACTGAAATCATACAGTATGTACTCTTTAGTTTTTTGTTTTTTTCACTCAGTATTATGATTTTGGGAATTCATCTGTGCTGTTGTGCATATCAGTATGTTGTTCCTTTTTATTGCTGAGAAGGATTCTGCTTTGTGAATGTATCATGTTTGGTTTACCCATTTTTCTGTTGATGGATATTTGGTTTGTTTCCACATTTTGGTGATTATGAATAAAGCTGCTGAGGATATTTGTACATGAAAAAAAAGAAGTTCAGGGCAATCAGATGTTTGCTCCCCTGAAATACTGAACTGTTCCAACTTCTGTATCAGTCATGAATGCTGGTTTCTTCAGTTTTCCCACACTTGTCATCACTCTGATTGTTGCCATGGTTGCTGTCAATGTCATCATCATTCTAGCCTCTTCATGTCTAACCATTTTCTTACATCTCTCTTGGATTTTACCTAAAAAGTCAATCTTTCTGCATATGACCAATTAATCAGAGCCCCCTTTTCCTCTGCTCTTGAACTGACTGAAGACAGTATCAGGAGCAACTACTTGTCTCACTCTTTTTGGCTTTATTTGTCTATGTCTAGGTTTCCAGAGGTTTCTGATTCTTTCACCATGTTTATACATGTGTTCATTGTACACATGCTATTCCTGTTATTGCCAGTCCTTCTAGGCTGACAAGATGACTATATCATAGTCCTACAAACACTACATTCCTAAGGTAGCATTTGTTCAGAAGCACAAATGCCATTCGCAAGAGTTTAGGATAATTAGAAATGATAGTATTGACCATCAGCCACAGAAACATGTTGTTGGTATTTTAACTTAGCATTAAAGGCCAATGTACTTTTTGTCAGGTTTACAAGTCAGTGATTCAATTCCCTTTAGGTTAACTTGGGATCACTTGAAAAGACTCTGAACACATCTCTTTCTCTATCATTGGCAACTAAAATACTGATTAGCTTAGTTACTGATTTCAGCATACTCCTGTTCATCTCATTGTTAAGCAGACTACTTTTCAACATTCTATTGTGTGTCCTGTGAAGCACCATGCAAAGGATTGCTCAGCCTGTTGTATAGACAAGGAAGCAAAGTGACAAAGAATTTGATCCATTGTTTCCCTCAAGAAGAAAATGTTCACTATTTATAGCATTTGAAAAACTGTGGCCCTTACAGGACTATAGAAAAAGCCTCTATCTCCTTAAAGGAGGAAAATAGGAGGCTCATCTATTGGTACATCTTCAAAAAAAAAAAAATCCCTTCAGGATTTAACAGTCCAATCTCTATCAAAGAATTTAAGGAATTAATCAGATTGTCAAAAAATTTAGTAATTTAGATACACGTAGCTTTATTCATTTACTTACAAAGTTTCTAGAGTCCTTATCATATATTGCCTGTTGTAGGCAAAACAAAGCTCCTGCCCAGATGTACCTTACAATCCATTACAGTAAAATAGAAAGTAATCAAAGCAAAGCCACTGATATAAAATGTAATGCAGTAGTATGATATATTGTGACAAGTGTGTTGAAGAAAAGAAAAACTGGGTAGAGGAATGGAGAGGTGTGTGTGATGTGTAAGTAGGTGTAGACACATTTGCACAATGTTTTGGATCAGGAAGTTATGAAAAGCCAATAATTTCAACACTGTTCAAGGAAAGATAATCTAGAAAGTGTCTACATTTCATAGGCATGAACACCAGGTACTGAGATGTTGTAAGATCTGCTCAATGCCAATACGACACTCAGTAATCCTGAACTGCTGGCTCCTGTCTCCTTCCCCTGCTCTAGTCCATAGCCCTGTATTGCCTCAGTGCAATGAATAAAAAGGGTCTGCTTTAAATATCACCTGTGTGATATCCTAACCATGTTTATTCAATTACTTTAGTAGGTGGTGCTGGGAAGGCTGGAAAAACATATGCAAAAGAATGAATCTGAGCTGTGAACCCTCACCATATATAAAAATTAACTCAAAATGGATTAAAGATTTTCATATAAGACCTGAAACAATCAACTATATAGAAGAAAACATAGATACTAAACTTGTAGACCCAGGGCTCAAAGAAGACTTCATGAACCTGACATCAAAGGCAAGGGAAGTAAAAGGAAAAATAAATAAATGGGACTATATCAAACTAAAAAGCTTTTGCACAGCAAAAAAACCATCAACAAAGTAAAGAGACAGCCAATTGAATGGAATAAAATATTTGTAAACAACATTCCTGATAAGGATCTGATATCTAAAATATATAAAGAACGAATACGACTTAACAACAAAAAAACAAACAACCCAATTAAAAAGTGGGCAGAAGAACTAAACAGACACTTCTCCCACGAAGAAATACAAATGGCCAGCAGACATATGAAAAAGTGCTCATCCTCATTAGCTCTCAGGGAAATGCAAATCAAAACCACAATGAGATACCTACCACCTCACAACTGTTAGAGTGGCTATTATCAATAACATAAGGAATAATAAGTGCTGGAGAGGCTTTGGTATTAGGGTAATGTTGGCCTCATAGAATGAGTTAGGAAGTATTGTTTCCTCTTCAATTTTCTGGAAGAGTCTGAGGAGGATAGGTGTTAATTCTTCTTTCAATGCCTGGTAGAATATGTTGATGAGAATATCTGGTCTAAGGCTTTTGCCTCCAGGGAGATTATGGATAGTCATTTCAATTTCTTTTTTGTTTGTTTGTTTGTTATAATTGTTCTGTTTTATTATTAGCTATTGTTAATTTCTTACTGTGCCTAATTTATACATTAAACTTTATCGTAAGTATGCATATATAGGCAAAAACATAGTATATATAGAGTACCCTGTATACTCTATATAGGGTACTGTCTGTGGTTTCAGGCATCCACCGGGAACATTATCCCTGTAGATTGTGGGGACTACTATAAATCAATTCAGATGCACATCTTTTTTTGAAAAGCTTAATTTTAAATATTATTTTACATTCATAATTTTCTTTTTTATCTATCATACTTAAGAGGTCAAAGGTAAGAACTGAGTCTTGGATAAATCATTTTTCAAAAAATTATCAATTTCTTTACTATCGATTGGTCTATGTAAATTATCCAGGTCTTCTTGGTTCAGTCTGGGTAAGCTATAAGTTTCTAGAAACTTGTCCATTTCTTCTAGGTCGTTAAATTTAATGGCCAAAAGCCCTTCATAATATTTTCTTATAATCATTTGTATCTCTGTGGTATCAGTGGTAATTTCTCCCCTTTCATTTCTAATTTTGGATATTTGTGTCCTTTCCTTCATCCTTTGATTAGTCTAGCCAGGGATTTGTCAATTTTGTTGACTTTCCCAAAGAACCAGCTCTTTGTAATATTAATTTTTTCGATTGTCCTTCTGTTCTCTAATTGGTTTAGCTCTGCTTTAATTTTTATTATTTCTTTCCTTCTGCTAACTTTGGCTTTTATCTGCTCTTCTTTTTCTAATTATTTAAGATGGGATGTTAGGATTTTTACTTGTGATTTTTCTTGTTTCTTAAGATAGGCATGTAATGATATAAATTTCCCTCTTTTTACTGCTTTCACTGTATCCCAATAATTTTGATATGTTCCATTTTCATTGTCATTAGTTTCTATGTATTTTTTAATCTCTTATTTGTTTTTTGATCTAGTCATGTTTAATAAGATTTTGTTAATCTCCATGTATACATAGTTTTTTCTGCTTTCCTTTTACAGTTGAGCTCCAATTTCAAAGCTCTGTGGTCTGAGAATACATTTGGTATGATTTTGATCTTCTTGAATTTGCTGAACCTACTTTTCTGTCTCAGCATGTGGTCTATCCTTGAGAATATGCCATGTGCACTAGAAAAGAAGGTATAGTCTCTTTTTGCTGGATGAAATGTCTTTTAAATGTCAATTATGTCCAATTGCTGTAATGTGTTATTTAGAGCTGATATTTCCTTATTTATTTTCTGTTTGGATGATCTGTACATGACTGTTAAGAGGTGTTTAAGTCTCCCACAATGATTGTGCTTTTGTCAGTTCCTCTTTCAGATCTGTTAGTAGTTGCTTTTTATATTTTGGTGCTTTCTGGTTGGGAGCATATATATTAATTAGTGTCAAATCTTCCTGTTGTTGTATTGTGCCTTTTATCATTATGTAATGTCCATCTTTGTTTCTTGCTATCTTTTTAAACCTGAAGTTTATTTTATGAGATATCAGTATGTCAACTCCTACTTTTCTCTGGTTACCATTTGCTTAGAGTTTTGTTTCCCATCCTTTTACTCTGAGTCTGTGTTTGTCATTACAGCTGAGGTGCGCCTCTTGGAGACAGCATATGGATGGGCTTTGTTTTATAACCCTGTCTGCTACTCTGTGTCTTTTTTGTGTGTGTGTGAGTTCAGTCCAATAACATTTAGAGTGATGATCAATATGTGAGGATTTCCTGTGGCCATTACTTTTTGTTGTTGTTTTATTTCTCTATCTTTCTTCTTGCCCCAACTCTATTCCATTTGTCCTGATGTTTTGTTTCAGCTCAAAGAGTCTCCTTCAGTACTTCTCAAAGTGCCAGCCTCGTGCTGGCAAATTCCCTCAGCTTCTGTGTGTCTGAGAAGGTCTTTATCCCACCTTCATATCTGAAAGATAATTTTGCTGGATAATTTATTCTTGACTGGAAGTTTCTCTCTTTTAAAATTTTGAATATTTGATTCCACTCCCTCTTGGCTTGTAGTTTCTGCTGAGAAGTCTGATGCCAGCCTGATGGGTTTTCCTCTAAAGGTTATAATCTTTTTCCCTGACTGCCGTGAGAATTGTCTGTTTTTCTTTAGTAACAGGTGTCTTGGAGAAGATCTGCTAGGGTCCAGGTATTTAGGTGACTTGTTTTCTTCTTGAATTTGGGATTCCAGATCTTTCCATCAGTTTGGAAAATTGTTTCCTACTATTTGTTTGGGTATGTTCTTTGTAGAGTACTCTGCTCCTTCTTCTAATCTTATTATCCTGAATTTTTTTGTCTCATGGAGTCAGATAGTTCTTGCAGAGTTCTTTCAGTCCTTTTGGTTCTATATTCCCTCTCTTCCTCTTTTTGAGGTGTTTCCTTCCATGTTCTGATCTTGATATCACTAATTCTTTCCTCCATCTGGTTGGGCCTGTTTTCTGTGGCAGTTATTTTGTTTCTCACTTCTTATTTTGTATTGTTTATCTCTCAAATTTCCATCTCGATCTTCCTTATGTTTTGAATTTCTTTGTTAAATTGTTCTTTTTGTTCACGGATTTTCTTAAGTCGTTCACCTCAGTTATGGTGTTCTGCACATATGTTTACATTTCTCTCAGAGCCTTTAGAATGGCTACTTTAAATTCTCTGTCACTTTGTTCAAGAATTTCTAGGTCTATGAGATGCTTTTCTGGATATTTTTCATCTTCTTTCTGAGCAGCTTTAGATTCTAAGGAATTCATACTGTCTACTTGGTTCTTTTTCTTTAGCATGAAGGTATTATGTTCAGAAGGGCCCAGGAGCCCTGATTAGTATTTTTGTGCTGTCTTTGCTGTAGGGCAGACACTAGGTGGCACTAGGGCCCAAGTTTTGGGAGACAGGGGAGATGTTTATGCCTTATCGCTAGTCTCCAGTCATGTTTGGATGTGGGGTGCATCTATCTGGGTTCCCTCTGCTTCCTGCAGTTTGTTAGGGAGGCTATAGGAAAGGGGAGAGGCCAACAAAAAGTGCACTGGGGCAGCTCCATCTCCTGCCCTATGCTGGGGAAGCTGGGAGATGCTGGCTGAGGCTGCTCTGGCTAGTTGGAGTGAATGCTATCAAATACACCTTTTTTCCAGGGCCTGTTTTACCAACCAGCCATTTGGGGTGGAGTCTGCAGTCTCGCACCACGTGTGAGCGCTGGGTGCATGCATACCATAAGTCCAAAGCCATGGGCCTGATGTCACAGGTCACGCAAAGGCAGCCGGCTCACCTCCACCATGGGCCAGGAACTGCGGCCCTGTGGAGGACCCATTTATGCATCTGCTGTAAGTCATAGGGGCACTAGGATCCGAGGTGCTGTCTCTGGGGCCCACCTCAGCCTGCAGCTTTTCAGAGTCCTCACTCAGCCCTCCTGCTACTCAAGAGCTTCAGAGCCTGGCCCCCAAGCTCTGTCCCCAACACACTGTTCTAAGGCTCAGCTCCCCCATGGTCTCTCACCATTCTGCCACTTTGGCTGGCTTTCAATCTTGTCACCTCTTGGTCTCCCCCTTCTCATGCACTGTGCTATTCCCAGACAGTCAGAAGTAATGGAGTCCTGTCATGATCCATCTCTGCTCTCTCCCATCTCTCCCAATTGCCCCCTTCTCTCCAACCTTCAGGTGTTTTTTTGCAATGCGTGAATTTCTCAGCTGTCATTGTGTCACTCATGGTCCTCTTTCTTGGCTCCTGGACTGCCTTTCAATTGTGTTTTCTGGGAGAGGTTTTAGGGACCTCCTCCCCAGTTGCCATCTTGCCCTCTCCTCTCATACATTTATTTTTGAGACCCACAACAATCAATTCAAAAATAACATAGTTATCATGACTATCATCACAGTCATGGAGTCACCAAGCCCAAGAGAAGTTAAATGAATTTTCCAAAAACACAGGATTAAAAAGTGGCTGAGCCCAAACTAAATTATGGGCTCTATGAGTTTAAAATCTGCTTTTTTCCCCATAGGAAACTTTTCCCTGTTGAACCAAGATTAAAAATAAGACACTCTGGAAAACCTCATTGACTCTCTTAGGTCTCAAAGGTTTTTCTGAATACTGTAAAGCAATAGCTTACTAAATAATATCTAAATGGCTTTTTAAAAAATCTTATAATTTTTTTTCAAAGTGATAACTATAATTCTGTTTATATAAATGCATTTAGTCAAAGCTTAATACTCTCAAATTTAACATTCAAGATCCTGTTGCTAGTCAAGATTCTGTTAAGAAAATGAAGAGTCACTTAATACTCAAGGTATTGAAGGCTTTAATGTAGGAAACTAGAGCATACACACAGATTGGAAGAGCTGGTGAGCAGAGGTCAAAGAAACCAACCTCTGAAATTTCAGCCTGAAGCATCCAAGCAGGGAAGGTGTTGCAAGACTCAAGGATCTCTGGGAAGCTCCCACCAATTATCACTGTCTCTATAAGGTAGAGGTACTCAAGAGCTCCCCAGTAAGTTGCTATAAATTTCACATCTGCCCTTTTATGTGGTAGCAATGGCCTTCAGAAAATAATGGCTTCGCTTCCTCCATCTCCCACATCTGGTACTAATGCCTCCCTTTGGCAAGCTTTAACCTAGGAAAGAAAATTCTGGGAAAATTGTTTCCAGCTTCTCGTCAATGATGCGTGAAGTGGTGATGCCAAGTTGACAACAAGCAGTGTAACACAGGTACGTTAAAATGATCTCAGAATTTCATGGCTCATTATTTATAAGTTTTCTGAAGCACAACCTGAAATCCTGTGCCCTAATGGGCATAGTAAAAGAGCAAGCCACATAGCCAAGGAAAATAACTTGTCATTCATCCAGCTTCCCCTCCATGCATTCAACAAATATTTGATACAATTTTTTATATGCAATGGACAAAACATACATGGACCCAACCCTTGCAGAGCCCATCTTGATAAGGCTTTCTTCTCAACTCTATTGAATTTACATTGAGGGGAGGGTCATTTATGTTATTGGGTCATTCACAAATTTGGGAACAAGAGTCTAAGATTGCTTCAGCCATCTTAATAACTAACTTTGCAAAAGTAATCCAATTAAGTCAGAAAAGCAATCCAAAATATCTGAATCAACAGATGTCATTTCTTGATTCATGGCTAAGCTTTCAGAAAATTATCACAATATTGCACAACATTTCTATAGCACTTTATACTTATTAAAAGACATTTTCTGTTACTATCTTTTTTGACCCTCACAAAACATCATAAAGATATAGGCAAATAATTTTTTCCGGGAGTTCCCTGGTGTTGTAGTGGCTTAAGGCTTCGTTGCTGGTGCTGTCAGCGCTGCAGACTAGGTTCGATTCCAGGCCAGGGAAATATCCACATACAAAAATAAATAAATAAATAAATAAATAAATAATTTTTTCCTTGTCAAGGACATAGAAAGGGGCAATAAATTGTTTATTTAATTAATGACCAATATTGAAATTGAAACTAGGTTTTATCTCCCAACTTAGGGTCCTTCTACAGCATCACAGTGCCTCTTTTGAACTGGGGTTGGAACTTGCTATATTTGAAATTTTAGAATTAAAAAGACCCTGGCCTTCTAAATCATTTTTATTGCCCACTGATAATCATTCTTCCAGTTTAAATTATGAACTTAAATGTCTGGAAGTGTTCTTTTCTTGGTTTAATGAAAAAAATGAGCAAGTCTCTCTTGGACAGATTCCTTCCTTTCATGAATATCCTCTGCAATAAATAAGTCACTTGGTCACCTTCATGTCCATGAGTAGTTTGTTAAGTTAGATCTGTCCTAAAGTATCTGTGTCTGGCAAAAAATCTTTTAGGGAACACAAGCACTTATGACAAAATCTTAGAACCAGATAGAATACAGAGGTTTATTTAGGCCAATTCTCTCCTATAGAGATGAAGAGAGTAAAATGCTGTCGGTCTCAATAACATTAGGTCAAAAATCACGAAGTTAGTTACTTAAAAGTGGACTTTTGTGCAGAAGTCTTGTTTAAAGATTCAGTGAGCTGCTATGCTTCCAGTGTGTGGAGAGTATGAGAAAATTTTAAGATTATTCTTTGGCTTAAAACCAAGTTGTACAGACATAAAACAATGAAAGAAGACTACAACACAGGAAATAATTGCTAAATAATGGTCTGTAAGAAATAATTGTTATGATTCACTGAAATTGAATTAGATCAAGAATTTATTTTTAATCTCTACCTCATTCTACAAAATATGTGACACACCTTACAAAGATACTTTCAATGGATTAAAGATACTTTCAAAGGATTAAAGTAGCTGTGATGAACAAAGCCAAGGGAAATGGTGAGCAGAAAAGTAACAAAACCATACATATTGTTAGGGGTGGACAATACAATTAAAAGAAATGAACCACAGATTTATCACCAAGTTTTCTAATGACTGAGGCAAAGTAAACATAATCAATTTGTAAGATTCAAAATTTCCATAAGACAGAACCTAATTTACTATTCAGTTTCATTTATTTTTCCAGTAGGTTTGCAGAAAAAGAGCTCTGAGTTTTTTCCAGTTTTTTTCTTATATAATTCATCATGTGGTCTACTGGCATAATACCAAAGTACAATTAAGTAAAGCTATTATCCTTAATCCAAAATGGTGTCACTGAAGGATCCAACCACCTTGTGGTCTGGCTCCATTCAAAGCCATCATTCAGGGTATGCTGAGAAATGGATCAATTACCTTACCCTCAAGTATTTCTTTCAAAACATTATTTGTGGTGATACGGAAAGCAAGGGACTCAATGTTGTAATATCCAGCAAGTGCATGTGGTGTAGATGGCCTTTCCTGCTGGTAGATGGCAGCTCCACAAGCTTAGAGAATCAAGCAAGCAGAGATGAGTGTTGTTAAGGGCATCTGTGAAAATGAAGGAGCCTAATTGTCATGTTTAATGCCTTTTTACAGGGTTGGATAAAGTCAAAATAACACCCACCCAACATTAAAGAAACAAAAGAAAAGCCTTTTCTATGTCAAGAGTAAAACAGTTCTGAAAATCAGGGGTTAGAGAATTTAAGAATGATGTCCTAAAAGAAATGGAACTTGAACTTGGACAAACAGTGTAAAAGTGAGGAAATTTTAGGCTAAAGAAAAGCACATAACCCCATGGTGGTGGAGGGGAGAGGGCCTCAGATAGATGAGTGGGTTTGCTATCAAAATTTGTCCTTTAAAATGCAGCAACAATGGAGCAAATTTAAACACAAAGCTGGATCCTTTTATGGAAATATTGACAGTAAAAATTTCTTCAATTTATTATGACAACACTGGTTTGATACAAATTCAAGCCAATGAATTTGGTAAGTAGATTTGTTTAGATGACCTTTGTTAATTTGTTGAATGCCGTGAAAACACCCTGCAGACTTTCTAACAATTCCAAGGCTAAAATTAATGACATCACTGAAGATTTTGTCAGCTGTTCTGATTCAGAGAATAGCTGACAATGACTGATGGACTTTCATTCCACAATGAGGCTCAGAAATTTGCAACCTGGCCTATCTCGTATATACCAGTAAATGAAGTCTATGCTTATAAGAGAGCACACATAGGATCAGAGGAAAAATTAAGGACTATTTCATTATAAATAAAAATTGTAATTATATTAATACTTAATTGAAGGCTAACTATGTGCCAAATATTATGCTTTATGTGCAGTACATATTTCATATTATCCTCATAAACTCTCTACAAAGAAGGAATTATCACTAGCTTCTAGCGGTGGCAACAAAGGCTCAGACCCTATAAGCAACTTGCTGAAAGTTACACAGCTACTTAATGCCAAAGACTTTGAATTTAGATCTTTCTATTCAAAAACTAGTGTTTTTAAATTAACCTCTACATTAGCAGTGTCCAACATTTTGGCTTCCCTGGACCACATTGGAAGAATTGTCTTGGACCATACATAAATATACTAACATTAAAAATAGCTGATGAGCTCAAAACAAAAAATCACAAAAAAATCTCATAATGTTTTAAGAATTTGTGTTGGGCCACACTCAAAGCCATCCTGGGTCACAGATAGGACATAGATTCTCAGGTTTTCAGTAGCTGTTGCTTTAGATCATATTACTGAATCACTCTGGTTGACAGTATAAAGCACAATAAAGAAAAGCAATTTGTAAGAGAAGAATTGTGAAATTTGAAGATTAACTGAGGACTTGTGGGATCATTAACCCAATCCTCTAATTCAGTATATGAAAGAGCAAACGTGAGTAGTCCAGAATCACGTAATAGTAAATGGAGAATCAGGCCATCCAGTTCACAGTACCATTTTCCTCAACACAGCTCCTTGCTGTCTGCTCTGGGGCAAGTCAACAGTTACCATATTGTGCCATGTATAAAGAGCTCCCATGTCTAATACACACTCACATTTTTGGCCCAAACTTTCAGAAAAAAAGTCTCGTTTTAATTTTTTTATTCAAAATTTTATTTGTTTATAGTTAGGTATTTGTTTTGTGTATTATAAAGAAATTTTAGCATTTAATTTTTAACATAGTTAAGTGTTGAAAAAAGTAATGAAATTTGTTTATGTTTTAAATTTTAAATTAATGAAGTTTATATATGAATTTAATAATATATCTTCTAATTTTGTAAATAAAAACGTAGTGTTATTAAAGGGTAAATTAGGAGGATTGGATTGATGGAAATCAAGAGAATGTATTTATTGTTTAAAGACCTAAAACATGAATAAGGAATTAACTAGGTGAAGAGTAGAAGAATGTACACTTCAGGCAAAAAGAACATTAAATTTTAGACATGTGGCAAGAGCAGTTTTGGCAAACGTGAGGTTGTAGCAGTAAAAGAAAAAAAAATTGTTAGTTGAAGTTAGAAATGTAGGTGGAGGACTTATCTTGCAGGATCTGTAGGAGTTTTATCTTTATCCTAAGAACAGTGGATCACTGGAGAATTTTTTAACTGAAGGAAGGAGGGCTCACATGACAAGATTTGTGTTTGAAAAATCACTCTATAGCTGTATTGTTAAGAATAAATTGATGCAGGCAGAGAAAGCAATAAACCATTATGTTAATGTCAGAATGAACCAGGGTGAGAAAATGCTAGCTTGTACCAGGATGAAAGTGGAAAGCAGTAGATGGATGAAAGGGAGAGATAGAAGATAAAAACAAATGGAATTTGGTGAAGAATTCAATATGAATAAGAAAGATGGAGGAATGAAGAATGACTACTATTTCTAAGGTTTTTGTTTTGTTTTTGTTTTTGTTTTTTTTGCTTGTATTAGTAGATGAACAAGGATGCCATTTGCCAAAAATGGGAAAAATTAGAATGTTTTAGATTCTGAAAAGAGAGGCAGGGGAGAGATCACATGTTTAATTTTGGACTCTTGATATGTATGACACAGGCCTGAAGCAGAGATAGGTCTGCCCTGAATATATATATTTGTGAATCATCTGAATAGTTACATAATAATTAAAAATACAGGGATGGATGAGCTTCTTTGAGGAGGTGATGCAGAGTAAAGAAAGAAGAGGGTTTAGAAGGATTGAGGAACTCTAATATTTAATGATTGGGTTGAATCAAATGAGAGCAAAGGAGACATGGAAGGAAGAGTTAGAGAAATAGGAAGAAAACCATGGAGTGTGCCGTTGCAGACACCAGCAAAAGAACATAAAGTAAACCTCAGGTTCAATAACTGACCTGAAAAAAAATATATAGGTTTGTCTCATTAGAAAGACTTCTAGTCAAGTTCAAAATGAAATAGAGCAAAGAGCATGGATTTTGAATCCTAGATCTGATCCTAACTCTCAGACCATAGGCAATTCAGTTTTTGATCATATATTTCTCTCATCAAAATTATAAAATAATGTCAGAATATATTTACACACATACACACTGTGGCCCTCTCACATGTAGGAAACTTCGATTCTGTTAGTTGTTTATCAACTTTAGAAATACTTTCTGATTTTGTGTTCATGAAAATGCTAAGACAAGAATATTGTAATCTATATTTTTCAATATACTTTTATTTCTTCAGAGAGTATAAGAAGCTTTTTGCAAAATGACTATAATATACTTTATTAGTCTTAGCTAAATTATGCTTGTAAATATTTATTACTTAATATCAGTTCTTATTTCCTCATTATTTAAAATATTTTCCTCAGGCTTAGATTATAGATATATATAATGAGATTTAAAGATATCTATTAATGAATATATATTTCAATCTGCAAGTATTAAAGACTGGTTTTCAATATACATTTTTTAAGTAATTTAAATGTATGTTTACTATTTTAATATATCTGACTTTATTACAAAGATAATAAGCCTTACTGGCCAATTTTTCTACCGTGTAATAGAAAAGGCATGGTATAAAAATCAGATATATCTGGGTTTGATCCCAGCTTTGCTACTAGAGCATCCATCAATATGTCACCCTGTGACTCATTTGCTTCATCTGTGAATCAGGGACAATAACACTTAACTCATGAGTTTGCTACAAGGCAATGTTTATTGTATGTAAATACTCAATAAATATTAGTACCCTCTTGACATCACATTAATATGAAGCCAGGACAGTCACCTCCAAAAAAAGCAAAAATTGCCACTTAAATAATAATAAATTTTTACTATATTGTAAAGTGTTAACTAGCATATATACCATCCAGAAAAAATAATCACACGTTTTTCAATATATTCAGAGTGCTATGAACCCTAATGACATTTATAACAAATCAACTCCGGGTTTATGGTCATCTTATAGCCTGTGATCTGAAACATTTCATGATCTGGTCAATGTGGACAGTTCACTTTTATATAATTTGAGAGAAAAAAAGTGATGGTTTCTTCTGCACTAGTTTTTAGGAAAAGATGCCCAACTGAGAAGTTTTCACAGAGAATCCCTGCAATAATGGTCTGTCAAGTGAATGAATAAGTGAAATGGAATGAGATAAAAGTTCCTTCCCATATTTTAGTAAATTTATATAAATTAGAGATTGTGCTAATTTTGCAAACTTCACAACTCAGTGGAAAAATCAGTGTTAAGTTGAGATGTGCACTCATTCATTAACTCAACAGATATGATGCCCTACCATGTAGCCACCGTATTAGTTACCATGATGGTCAAAAACACAGTCAGGTCTAGAGGCCTCTGCCCTAGTGCCAGATAAGAAAATCGTGAACCAGCTAATCACAAGACTAACCAAATAAAGTAATCACCCTTATGTGATCCTCATTTCACCCTTACATTTTACACCAAGTATGTCTATTATGTTTTCCCAACAAAACGCTATCCAATACAGTCAAACCAAATGCCAAAACAAATCTTTGATTCTCTTTCTTTAACTTCAGTATAAAATTTTGTCTTCTTAGGAATCTGTTCTAGATTCTGAGCATATGGATACATCCTAATTTGCCTATTGCTTGAATAATATTTTAACAGTCATTTTTTTTGGTTTGTACATTTGAATTTGTTTATATTGGGTATTTTGTTCATAGTAGTGAGGGTTTAATAAAGAGAAAGTATAGGAGTCCCAGAAATCATTTTTTGCTTACTTATAGATCCATTTTCTTTCTAGTGTTTTTTAATTAAGCAGGAACTACTAAAAATATAAAAATGTACAAGTTGACAATGCACTGTAGAATTGTACACCTGGAACCTATGTAATTCTTGCTAACAAATGTCACCCCAATAAATCTAACAGTAAAAAATATATAAATATAAAAAAATAAAGTGAGAGACATTTCTATGCCAAAAAATGTAATTATTAATTCCATCAAAGATCCTTTCAATTCAGTATTTTGTCTGATAGTGATATCAAGATACATTTTGAGAGAGTTCATGCTTAGTGATTCCTTTGATATTTTCATCACAAGTACAAAACTTAATGATTGTTAAATTCTCTTTATGGTGAATAATTTTTATTTAATTAATTTAATGAATTTGGAACTCTTCTTGATATGAATGCCTTGAATTTGTCTTCCAATATATAAAAGTATATTCCCTTTTTCACTTTGATAGGTGAAATAGTATAGGAGAAAAGACACTATTTCTACCAATTACTTTCATTTTCTTATAGTAACATGGGAATGATAATACCTATCCTTAAGTATTATTGAGCCTGGTATGTAGTTATCATTCATTTTCTACTTCTATTTTTATCAATAATACATGTAAATGGTTTAAGAATTTAATTGTTTTCCAAAGCCTATTATAAAAACAGCAGTCCCCTCTCCCCCTGTGCACTCCACCCTCCTCCAGTCCCATTAACCAGCTTTAACTGATTTCAACTCTTAGGGTGTTTTGTTACTTACCTTCACGTTTCTAAATAACATCACCAGTACTGTTACTTTGTGGTTTGTCAGATTTATACATTATATCTTTTGTCACACATTTCCACATTCCCCAACACACACACACACACACACACACACACACACACACACTCATTTCCCCTTCATCTCCTTATATTGATGTAATGGCAAACCACATCCACTAGTATTAAAATACTGACAAACTTCCCTATAGATTGGAAAATAGTGGCTTCTCTGAGTCTCCTAAGTGACACCTCCACTTTATCAGCCCAGTCCCACCCCTAGAATCCCCAGATATTACCCTCCTACAATTTAGCAATGAACAAAGTAATGCCTGGCACAGCATAGTGCGCTCAGCATTACCCAGTTTGCAGGATTCCTTGTTTTATGGGCCATACTAGACCAGTTGGTAGATATTTAATAATTTTAATATAATCTGTGGTTATACGACAATTTTGGGTTATACTGATATTCAATGTTCACATTATTACAACTCTGTGAACATAGTCCACAGCTAAGCTATTTATGACTAAACTCGCTTTCTGTACAAATTTGCCCCTTCCCCATTATTAAATCGTCCACAAACTCTTTATTCTAGATGCATATCTCTTCTCAAACACACAGGTGATCTATTAAATTAATCTACCTAAGGACATCACTCTTAGAACTCTTGTTCTGTCACTCTCATTGGAACTAATTTCTCTCCAGGTCTGTGTGTACTACTGTCATTTTAACATCTCTTTTCCCTTCATCCTAGGGACTTTCTGTCTTTTGTATGAGCACCTCTGTTTCCTTAATTTCACATTGCCATTGTCCTTAATTTGCATCCCAATGGAGCCTTCCCCTGTAGCTTCCTGAGAATGGCTACAGGGAAGATAAATTTTGGATACCTTCCATGTCTGACAATGCCTCTATTCTCCCCTGACAATTGAATTTTTATGTATAGCCACTCCTATGTAAGAAATTAATTCTCTTCTCATTTTGGAAGGAATGATTACAGTGTATTCTAGCTCCTGATATTGCTAGTGAGAAGGCCAATGCTACTCTGGTTCTTGAATCCTTATATGTGTTTACTTTTTCCTTTGCAACATTTTAGTATATTTTATTTGCTTTCTAATATTCTAAATTTCATAATGATGAGCCTTATTGTGAATATTTTTTATCATGTTACATCTCAGACAGAACTTTCAATCTGAAAAAAACATCTGCAATGTCATACAATTGGAATTATAAATTTCTTAGTCCATTTGGGCTACTGTAACAAAATACCATAGGCCGGGTAGCTAAACAGCAAAAATTTATTTGTCACAGTTCTGGAGACTGAGAAGCCGAAGGTCATAGTGCTAACAGATTCAGTATCTATTGAGGACCCACTTCCTGGTTCACAGACAGCTGTCTTCTTTGTCTTCTTGTTGTAGTTGCACATGGTAGGAGGGTCAAGGAATCTTGTTTCTCCAGGCCTTTTCGTGGCTTGATAAATATTTCTTTTCATTACTAAATAATATTGCATGTATGGATATGATGTCATAGAGACAAATCTCCCAGAGTAGGGGGGACTCAAACCCTGAGCTAAGCAGGTTCTTGGCTTCACATTAAAAGAATTTAACTTTTGTAAGCTACAGACTGTGGCTAGATTGCAATAGGTTTAATTATGGAAATGACCATTACAATTGAATCTCTTTGCTCAATAGGCTTATGGTGGTCTGCCCTATTGTATTGATTAACATCTGCCCAAGTCCTGTGTCTTGGAATACACATGCAGTAGGCTTGGAATCCAACCTTCTAGTTTCTTCTTTTGTAAAAATAGTCCTCATGCTCTTTCTCTGCATTAGATATACCACAGTGTGTCCATTTGCCTATTAGAGAACATCTTGGTTACTTCCATATTTGGGCAATTATGAGTAAGGCTGCAATGAAACATTCATGTGCAGGTTTTTATGTTAACATAAGTTTTTACTCATTTTGGTAAATAGCAAGGACCACAATTACTGAATATATGGTAAGTATGTTTAGTTCTATAAGAAACTGCCAATTATCTTCCAAAATGGCTGTACCATTTTGTATTCCCACAAATGATGAATGAGTTACTTTGCACCACATCTTTGTCATCTGTTGTCAGTGTTTTGGATTTTAGCCACTCTAATAGCTGTTTACTGGTATCTCACTGCTGTTTTAATTGATTATTCTCAAATGACATGTGCTGTTGAGCATCTTTCATATACCTATTTGCCATCTGAGTATCTACTTTGGTGAAGATTTTGTGCAGATCTTTTGCTTATTTTTTTATTGGGTGGTTTGTTTTCTTAGTGTTGAGTGTTAAGAGTTCTTTGTATATTTTAGTCACCAGTTCTTTATCCTATGTGTGTTTGGTGCTGCTTTACTTTTAAATTATTTTAATAGTAATGCATTTACATAGCTACATATTAAAATATAAAGAAAGGTAAATATTGGGAAGTCTCACACACACACACACACACACACACACACACACTCACACACACTCCTTTCTAAATTCATTCTTTTCTTCATGATTTTTATTAGTTTTTTATTTATTTTCTGTGATCTCTTGATACAAATACAAGGTATTTGGGTTCTGCATCCAATTCCAATATGTAGGAGTTTTCCCCACACTGACAAGCAATTCTCCAGACACCAGATAGATGTCTAAGATATCAACTCAATTCTGACACTGTCTGCCCTAAGATAGCATCAGACTCCACAGGTAAAGGGCTCAGTCCCACAAGACCACCCTCCACTTCAGAGGTCAACTGCAAGCCCAGATTATTACCTGTGCTTCTGACTAACTGGCTAGAAATTAAAGATTTCAATGATTCACTCCTTCTCCAACTCAGGGTGCCAATTTCAAGTCCAGATTGTTAACTGTACTTCCAACCAACTGACTATATATCATAGGTTCCCACAATTCTCTCCTTGGGTTCAATTAATTTACTAGAATGGCTCACAGAACTCAGAGAAACATTTCACTTATTAATACTAGATCACTGATTTACTCTAAAGGGATATAACTCAGGAACAGCCAGATGGAAGAGATACATAAGAAAAAGGCATACAGTTTCCATGCCCTTTCCAGACATACCACTCTTCCTGAATTTCCATGTGTTCACCAACCCGGAAGCTCTCCAAACCCTGTCCATTTGGGTTTTTATGAAGGCTTTATTATGTGGGCATGATTGATTTCATCATTGACTATTGTTGATTGATTAAACCTCTAGTCCTTCTCCCCTCCCAGAAAATCATGAGGAGAGACTAAAAGTTCTAATCCTCCATTCATGGTTGGTTCTTCTAGCAACAAGCCCCTATTCTTGGGTGCTTTCCAAAAGTCACATCATTAACATAAATCCAGTTGTGGTGGAAAGGGTCTTGTTATGAACAACAAAATACTCATTTTACCTTAATGGTTCTGAAGCAATTTTAGGAACTGAGGACAAGACACCAAATATTATAACAAAAGATGCTCTCATTGCTTTTTATCCCTCAGGAAATTCTAAGGGTTTAAGAAGCTGTAAACCAGGAAAAGAATAAAAACCAAATATGTATGTTTTTCTTATTATAAATCATTCTATTTTTTATCACACAAGCAAATACAAGGCTCCATAATAAAAATTGGGTGCTGCTTAGATCTCCCCCATTGCCAGTTTGTTTCTGTTTTTTTTTCAATGTGCTATAATAGTTTCCATTTGTCCATCTGTTTTCTAACATTCAGAATTTCTTTCATTCAGCACTTACTAGCATAGCAATATCATCTTCAAATTCAAGGAACACTTGCTTGAGTGTCTAGATGTCTTTGCATAAATTCACTTTCATCTTGTATACTTCCACTGCACTTTTTCCAGACTTTGATAACATCCTTTCAGAATGAAGAGACTTCATTTTCACAAATGAGAATAATCTTAGAACCAAAGAGTGGGGAATAGAATTGTTTATTTTTTCAAAGACTAAAACATAAAACCATTATGTTCTAAAGATTTTCTGAGATTATTCAGCAAACTAATACATTTTTTTCTATGGCTTTTGTCTCTCTATCTGAGGCTGTAACTATTACAGTACCATTTCTGTCCCTAGATTTCAATTTGGTAGGCCTAATTACTGTTTTCCTAATTTACAGAAAATTTTAACACTATTAATGTAGGTACATCAAGGGCCTTGAGGGAACAGTAATCCCCTTGCTAAACACTTAAATTGATCTAGTCATTTGGTTCATCAACAATGTGAGTCACAAAACGACTGCCTCAGAGGCTGTAGAGCAGCAGTTGAGTTTGGGCCCTGCACTCACACAGACCCCCTGGTTATTTCACTTTCTATTTATGTCATCATAAGCAAGTTACTTAACCCTCCTAAATCTATGTTTCTACATCTATAAAATAATGTACATTTTGTAGGTTTTCATGAGAATTAAATGCTTGTAAAGAGACTAGTAAAGGACCTGGCATATAATCAGCACACAATGAATGTGGCTATTCTTAACCAGCCATAACACACTGCTTGGCACCTAGTAGTCACTCAATGAATGACTGTTGAATCAATAAACTGAATGAACACTTCCTTTCAATAAAGAGACTGAATATCTGTCTCTGCAACTGGTCTACAAACTCTCTGAATAAAGAGATCCTGTCTGTGCACCTCTTCCTTGTGTCTCTGGTGCCAAGCCTAGTGCCTGGCTCATAACAGAAATTGACAATTTCTCCTTAAATGAGTCTTCCAATAAAGGAATGAGCAAATAGATGTCATATTCATATTAATTTTTAGGATATAAACTTTTCTTTTCAAGACAACTATCAAGTGCATATATTTAGGAAAGTCAAATTTTGGTCTCCAAACAGATTTTTCCAAGGAGCAAATTTTAGGCAAAGATTTTTCAACTGACCATGGCCTATCAGGAACTCAGTTAATCTTGTTTCTTATGTCCCCTCTAACTGCATCTGTCCAAAGACAAAAGGAGAAATGAGAAAAATCTGTGTTTAGTTGTTAGAAAAATGGCCTTTCTGTGACTTGTGTGATGAGGGTGCTGATGATATTTGGCAGAGTAGATGGATCATAAACTTTAATAAAAATGCCTTGAAAAGAATGAGGCACGATGGCAATCAGAGAGGGGATCCCTGAAACCTCTCCTGGAAAATACAATTGAACAGCCAACTGGGATCCAAAGCAGAAAACCCTGAGACACACTGTCTCAGCTGAGAGATCCATGCATCACAGGAAAATGCCTAACAGTCAGAGAAAGGGGGCAAGTGGGAGAAGAGGAAGGGAGCAGAAGGAGGGAGCAGAAAGAGAGGAGACATGAATGAGGATCATGACCCGACCCAACTGGGACTGATTGAAGGAGGTAGAAAGGAGACAGGGAACTCTGGCCAAGAAGCAACATGATATAGGGCAGGAGAGGAGGCCAAGTGGTGAAAAGAATAGAAGTGAGAGCAACAGAAACCCAGTGAGACCGTGAGTGAGTTGGACCAAGCAGCAGCACAATAGGGCTCCAGCAGAGTGTCCTGGGTGACTCAGGCTGAATAAAGCATCTGAACTGCCCTAGGTGGGAACAGGGTCCCCAGCTGCAGCACTGCAGCCCTGGGCACTTGAAACTGAAAGTGCCTTCCTTGCAAATGTTGAAACACTGAAACACAGACCTGGGTAAAATGCAGGCTCAGGAGAACAGAGAAAGGCTGAGCTGGCAGCACTCATCCAGACCAACATGAGCACAGGCTGCTATAGGCTTGCATTCCATCAGCCTCCCTCCTCTCCCTCACCTTCTCTGACCAGTTGCAGGAAGTGAATCAACCACAGACCTCCCCACCTCCAAGCTCAGGTGTAGGCCAAAATATGGCTTAACCACCCCCGCTAACTCTCTTCCAAAGTTTGCCCTGCCCCATGCCACCTAGTGTCTGCTCTACAGTAAGGCTCTACAGCAAGACACTATGGCAATACCAACTGGGAAGAGAAAGGAAAGACCTCCCTGGAACTGTCAAAGGAAAAACCACCGAAATTGAAAATATAAGAAAGAAGTGGATGGAAATTTGAGAGGTAAACAGTGCAATAAAGAAGTGAGAAACGACAGGAGTTCCCTGATGGTGTAGTGGCTTAAGGCTTTGACGTTGGCTCTGTCAGCGCTGTGGCCTGGGTTCGATTCCCGGTCAGGGAGCTGCCCACATACCAAAAAAAAGAAAAAAAAAAAAAAAAAAAAAGAAGTGAGAAACGAGACTGGCAACAAAACAGCAGCATAACAGGAACCTCTGAAAAACTCCTATCAAGATTACAACTAATGAAACACCTCAACCAAGGGACCTGTAAACAATGCACAATCAAAACTAAGAAACCTACTTATCACATTAAGGTACCTGCAGTCAGGCAGAAGGTTAAACAAAGGAGAAATAAAAGGGGAAGAGTGGGGACATGGCCACATGCAGGTCCCCACTTGAAACTCTAACACTGAGATAGGGAGGTGGAAGAAGGTAGAGGGAGAGTGCTCCAGACCTCACCTGATCCACATGACAGAGGGATCAGAGGTGGGGGTATGAGATACCACAACCACCTCATTTTGGCCCCAGGAAGTGCAGACTGGTCCACTAAATACAGTTGCTGGACTTCACTCTGATTCTCAGAGGAGAGAGAGTGACTTGGCAATGAGGACCCGTAGCACAAACACTCCAACTGGGAAGGAGAAGGAGAGAGAGTTCTGCACATGTATTCCTCACCTGGCAACTAGCATGGTTGGAAAGACCAGCATACAGAACAGCTGACCCCAAGGCACAAGGCAGAATCCACACTCAGGGGAAACCAAAAACAGAAAGGTTCAGTCACGCCCAAACTTCCTGCATGATCCCTAGAGCCACAGAAAGAAATCAAAGCCACAAATGCCTCTCACCCACAGACCTTTTCCTGCCCAGTATCAGCAACAAACACCAAAGAAACTGTAGAAGCAAGGGTCCAGAGAGGCTGCAAAAATGAGAAACCAGAGAAAAGGAACTCAAATTAAAGAGATGACTCATCAGAAACAGAACTCAAAGCAATGATTATAAAAATGATTAAGGAACTGAATGATAATTTCAAAAGAGAGATAGTAAACATTAAAGAAGACTTACAAACCATTATAAAAAACCAGAGAGAGATAATGACTACATTAATTGAAATGAAGAATAGAATAAAAGCCACCAACCTAGATAAAATAGAAGTACAAAGCAGTGATTTGCAGGAAAAGTCAGCAGAAAACACCCAGCCAGATCAATTAGAAAATTATTTCCAAAAAAAAGGAGGATGGATTGAGATTCCTCTGAAACTATATCAAATGTAAAAATATCAGAATAATAGGTACGCCAGCAGGCATAGAGGAAAAGCAAGTGATCAAGAAATTATTTGCAGAAATAATGAGAGAAAATTTTCCTCACCTGGTGAAGGAAATAGATATACATATCCAGGATGCACAGAGAATTCCAAACAAGATGATCCCAAACAGGAATACAATGAGACATATCATAATTAAAATGGCAAAATTTAAGGAAGAGAAAAATCTGAAAACAGCAAGAGAAATGCAAGTAGTAACTTATAAAGGAACACCCATTCAACTCTCAGCTGATTTCTCACCAGAAACTTTACAAGCCAGAAGAGATTGGCAGAAAATATTCAACATCATGAAAACCAAGGATCCACAACCAAGAATAATGTATCTAGCAAGGCTAGTATTCAAAATTGAAGGACAGATAAAGAGCTTCTCAGATAAGGAAAAGCTAAAGAAATACATCACCACCAGACCAGTACTACAAAGAATGCTAGAGGGACTTCTTTAAGGTGGGAGGAGGGATGGGAGAGTGGGTAAAATAAGGGAAAGGGATGGAGAAAATTTGTTTGATTATTAACAGAAAATCAAAAGCAACAAAGAAACAAAACTTATGGACACAGTCAGTAATTTAGTAGTTACCTGAGGGTAAGGGGGAAAGAAGGGACAGGGACACAAATATATGGTAATATAAAGGGAACTGACTCTAGGTGATTAACATGTAATACAACACATAGAATATGTAATGTAGAATTGTACACCTGGGACCTATGTAATTTTTACTAATCAATGTCACCCCAATAAAATTAAAAAAAAAGAAGTGAGAAATTAACTAACTACCATAGGAAACAGGGTCAACCAGATAGAGGAAAGAATTAGTGATATCACAGCCAAGAGTAAATTATCCAGCAAAATTATCCTTCAGATATGAAGGAGGAACAAAGACCTTCTCAGACATACAGAACCTGAAGAAATTCTCCAGCACAAGGCCAGCATTTCATGAAATATTGAAGGAGGCTCTTTGACCTGAAACAGAACATCAGAATAAATGGAATAGAGTTGGGACAACAAAAAAAGAATTTTTTTAAAAGTGGGAGGTTGTGCTTGCTTCGGCAGCACATATACTAAAAAGCGGGAGGTGGGGGAGAAATGGTCACAGAAAATCCTCATGTATCAATCATCACTCTAAATGTTAATGAACTGAACTCACCAATAAAAGGACACAGCATAGCAGACTGGATTAAAAATCAAAACCCATCCATACGCTGTCTCCAAGAGACACACCTCAGCCATAACGACAAACACAGACTCAGAGTGAAAGGATGGGAAACAATACTCCAAGCAAATGGTAACCAGAGAAAAGCAGGAGTGGCCATACTGATATCTGAGGAAATAAACTTTGGTTAAAAAAGATAACAAGCGACAAAGATGGACATCACATAGTGATAAAAGGCACAATACAAAAACAAGATTTTACACTAATTAATATATATGCCCGCAATCAGGAAGCACCAAAATATATAAAGCAACTACCAACAGATCTGAAAGGAGAAACTGACAAAAACACAATCATTGTGGGAGACCTAAACACCCCCTCAACAGCCATGGACAGATCATCCAAACAAAATAAATAAGGAAATATCATCTCTAAATGGCACATTACAGCAATTGAACATAATTGCATTTTACAGGGCATTTTACGTGGCAAAAAAAAGACTACACCTTCTTTTCTAGTGCACATGGAACATTCTCAAGGATAGACCATATGCTGGGACACAAAACTAGTTTCAGAAAAGTCAAGAGGATTAAAATCATACCAAGTGCATTCTTAGACCACAAAGCTTTGCAATTGGAGATCAACTGCAAAAAGAAAGCAGAAAACAATACATGTACGTGGAGATTAAAAAGCATCCTATGGCATGTATCGCGCTGAGGGACTAGGCAGAGCCAAGTTACCGCCAGCAGTTCCCATCTGGTCCATCGTGCTGCCCGCCCGCCCCGTGTCTGCCACCGTCCCTGCCAGAGAGGCGCACCTTCACAGAGTGCGGCCAGACCTGCATGGTGCACTACATGGGGATGCTTGAAGATGGAAAGAAATTTGATTCCTCCCAGGACAGAAATAAACCCTTTAAGTTTATGCTAGGTAAGCAAGAAGTGATCCGAGGCTGGGAAGAAAGGGTTGCCCAGATGAGTGTGGGTCAGAAAGCCAAACTGACTATCTCCCCAGACTATACCTATGGTGCCACCGAGCACCTGGGCATCATCCCACCAAATGCCACTCTTGTCTTTGACGTGCAGCTTCTAAAGCTGGAATGACAGGAATGGCCTTCTCCATCAGCTCCCTGTTCTTAATGTGCCACAGAAGGATCTAGCAGCCCCAGATGCACACACGCAAATCTGTATGAAGCTTTTCCTGATGTTCCATGACATTCTTTGTGTAAACATCTGCCCAGACTGTGTCCTGTCACCCAGCTTTGCTCTTCCCTCTCTCCTTGGATGTGTGTTGACCTGAACTATACACCATGAACTTCACATTACTCATTTTGTTTTCATTTTAGGGTGAAAATTCAGTTTCAGTCTTTTGGATCTAGGTTTCCAATTAAGTATTTGTCAAGTATGAACAGCACAAGTAATGGGCTAACTTTAGACTAGGAATTCGTGTGAGGGAGGGGGTGATTCAAGAATCTTTATTTTATTTTATTTTATTTTGATGAAATTTTTATCTATTATGTATTAAACATTCTTGCTGCTGTGCTGCAAAGCCATACCAGATTTGAGGCATTGGTTAGCGCCGAATTCTCCAAGTTGAGAAATGTCCTTGGGTTGAATTAAGAGCCTGACCCAAAACTGAAGTGGGGGTGGGGAGCCCTTGCCTCCACTGTTCCATCCCACTCTCCCCTCAAACCCTCTCTTTTAAAAGCGAATCGTTTTCACTGCAATGTTGGACACTACAGGTATCTGTCCCTGGGCCAGCAGGGACCTCTTGAAGACTTCTTCATGGCCTGGCTTGCTTCCCCCTGCCCCATCCTATGGTTTTTCTAATGGATATTCAGGACTTTTATAATCTCATAGCTATCCAGGCTCCACTTCCTAAATTTTTAGAACTTTAATGAAAGTTTAAATCAAAGGTGCTGTTTGTAGACACTTAACACCTAGTGAAAGCCCAGCCATCATGAGAAATCCTTGAGTGTTATCTTAAGATAATGATGCTGGTCATCACAGCTTCAGCATCTCCTGTTTTCTGATGCTCTGCTCCCCCACTAATCTCAGAGCTTCCTGCCTTTTCCTTCCCGTCTCTCACTCCTTTGTTGTCCTGTGTAGTGATTTGGTGAGAGAAATTATTGCTGCCTCCCCCACCCCCTCATTACATATGAATTTCAAGTTTTATTATTACAATAAAAGTGCTTTACACTGGCTTTTCTCCAAAAAAAAATCTTATGAAGAAATGACTAGATCAAAGAACAAATAATAATGACTTAGGAGATGTTTGTCCAGTTGTTTTTTTAAACTAGTTTTTTTACCCAGAAAATTTCATTCATGTAATGTTCACTAATAATGTCACCCCCAAAAAAAGAATCATTTAAAGTAATTGACCCTTACTTGTTCTTATTCTGTGGCTACAAACTTGATAAAAATCAGATTAAACATATTGTTTTATTAGGTTTCTTTATGCCACTTAAGGCTGAGGAATGATTACAATAGATCCCAGTTTTGCCCAATCGCACACTACATTATAGAATATATTATTATCACAATATATCCTATAATACATTATGTGTAATTCTCACAAACATCCTTCAGGGTCAGTAATTTATTGTTACTTCTGTCTTACAAATGGAGAAAAGAAGACAATATGCCAGTGGTCACTAAGATGCTAAGCTGAAAGCCAAGGTACAAATCCCACTCTTTCTGATTTCAAATTTTATGGTTTTTAATGCCTTTACTTCTCTCTTGTAAATCTTTTTTCTAGCAATCATAATGAAACATAATAATAGGTAATACAATAATATTAATCCCTTCATGTGACACCAGTCACACCAACTTTTCTAAACCAACTCAATAAAAACAAAACGGTTAAGAAGTTTAAGGGTAAGAGTATGGGAGTTATCTTAGGCAGCTGTGATTGGGAAAGAAACAGAGAAAGGATTAGAAAATAATTGTTATAAATAAGAGTAAAGAGAAGAGCTTCTGTGACAAGTAGTGAGTTGACTTTAAATGTTCATTCATGCATTTGATGAATATTGGTCACTTTTTGAATACTCAACATTCTTATTATGTCTTATGAGTATGTATATATCCCCCATCTTGTACTCATTAGGCAGAGCCTGTCTTTCACTATTAAAATTGAAAATACCTAATACTCACTTTTTAAAAACCATTCACTCATGCTCATTGAAAACATCAAATCAGAAGTCAGTGATGTAAAGAAGAAAGGAACACAGATAATCCACTGTGAAAAGAATAGCTCATAACAGCAGCTGCTGAAGAGGTCCCCTCTGGTCTCCAGCAAAAATAGTATTCATGATAAAAGCAATGACCAGCACAGTAGTGGTGGGTTCTCATAAGACCAGTTCTATGACATTCATGTTGACAATGGTTCCTGGCTTAGAAACCTCAGAGCCTGGCTCTCTGACATTGTCAGGGAATTTGTGAGTTCCCTAACATCTTTTAGTAAATTTCTTTCTATTTAACCTAAACTTAGCTAGTGCATACTTCACACAACTAAGAATTTTGACTGAAATATATACAAAATAACAATAATGATAATAATAACTAGCATATCTTGAGAGCTTATGATATGACAAGACACTGTGCTAGATACTTTAAAAACATTTTACACAGTTTTTTCCATTTTACAGATGAGGAAACTGAGAAGTTAAATGGCTTCCTCAGAAACATATTGTTAGAAAGTGATAGAGCCAAGATTTGAACTCATCAGTTTGACTCCAAACTCTATTCACTCAGTCACTAAACTTGAATGTATAATTTAAGGGTAAGTTTATACTAATGTTTTTTTAAGAATGTAAATGTCTATAGTAGTTGTCTTAGTCAAGGTTCTCCAGAGGCACAGAATAAATGGGGCATGTGGAGAGAAATTTATTTTAAGGAACTAGTTTTCAAAATTTTGAAGGTTTGCAAGTCTGAAATTTGTAGGGCAGGCCAGCAGGCCAGAGACCCAGGGGTGAATTGATATTTGTAGCTGAAGTTCAGAGAAAATCTGGAGACGGACTTCTCTCTGTGGGTGTCTATATTCAAATTCTTTCTCCTTATAAGGACATCTATCATATTGAAGTAGGATCCACACTTAATCACTTTATTTTAACTCAGTTACCTCTGTAAAAATTTTATCTGCAAAAACAGTCATATTCTGGAGGGAGGGCAAGATGGCAACTGGAGAGGAGGTCCCTAAAACCTCTCCCAGAAAACACAATTGAACAGCCACCCAGGAGCCAAGAAAGAGCACCCTGAGTGACAAAATGACAGCGGAGAAATCCACAAATCACAAGTAAACACCTGAAGGTTGGAGAGAAAGGGGGGAGCTGGGGAGAGGAAAGGGAGCACAGACGGACTACAACAGGACCCAATCACTGTTGACTATCCAGGAGTGACACAGAACATTGGAGGGGAGAGACTGAAGCAAAGCCCTGGGGGAACTGAGCTTTGGAGTGGCATGTTGGGGAGGGACTTGGGGAGCCAGGCTCTGGAACTTTTGAGTGGTAGAAGGGCTGAGTGAGGACTCTGAACTGCAGAGTTGACACCCAGCTCTAGGCCCCCTGGGGACCTACACAAGGCTGCAGTTCCTATTCCCAGCCTGCTGCAAAGATGACCCAGCTGTCTCAGGTCAGGCCCACAGCTTTGGACTGATGGTGTGTACACTTCGTCATGCGCCCCAGGGTTCTGAAAGCAGTGTGAGCCCATTGACGGTCAGATGCTGAATCAGGGCTGGGAAGAAAGACAGATTTGACAGCATTTACTGACCCACCAGAAACAAGCCTCAGCCCAGCTTCCCTAGCAAAGGGTAGAAGGCAGAGCCAACCTCAAAACACCTTTCAATATTGGAACCTTATCTGCTGCACTATTTGCAAATATTTTCTCCCATTCAGTTGGCTGTCTCTTTGCCTTGTTGATGGTTTCTTTTGCTGTGCAGAAGCTTTTTAGTTTGATATAATCCCATTCATTTATTTTTGCTTTTACTTCCCTTGCCTTTGAGGTCAGGTTCATAAAGTCTTCCTTGAGTCCTAGGTCTTTAAGTTTAGTACCAATGTCTTCTTCTATACAGTTTATTGTTGCAGGTCTGATATGAAGGTCTTTAATCCATTTTGAGTTAATTTTTGTATATGGAGAGAGTTCAAGCTCAGGTTCATTCTTTTGCATATGTTTTTTCAGTTATCCCAGCACCACCTACTAATGAGGCTGTCTTTTCCCCATTGTATGTTTTTTGCTCCTTTATCGAAAATTATTTATCCATAAAATATATAAAGAACTAATAAGACTTAACAACAACAAAACAAATAACCCAATTTAAAAGTGGGCAGAAGACTAAACCGACACTTCTCCCATGAAGAAATACAAATGGCCAGCAGACATATGAAAAAATGCTCATCCTCATTAGCTATCAGGGAAATGCAAATCAAAACCACAATGAGATACCACCTCACTCCTGTTGGAATGGCTATTATCAACAAGACAAGGAAAAGCAAGTGCTGGAGAGGATGTGGAGAAAAAGGAACTCTGGTACACTGCTGGTGGGAATGTAAACTGGTACAACCACTGTGGAAGGCAGTGTGGAGGTTCCTCAGAAAATTGGGAATAGAGCTACCATTTGAACCAGCAATCCCCCTTCTAGGGATCCACCCAAAAGACATGAAAACCTTTGTCCACAAAGACTTATGTACCCCAATGTTCATCGCAGCACTGTTCACAGTGGCCAAAACATGGAAACAACCAAAGGTCACTGAGACAGATGACTGGATAAAGAAGCTGTGGTACATATACACAATGGAATATTATTCAGCTATAAGAAAAGGTGAAATATTGCCATTTGCAACAAAATGGATAGACCTGGAGATCATCATGCTTAGTGAAATAAACCAGACAGAAGAAACAAAGAACTGTATGACTTCACTCATATGCGGAATGTAAAACTGAAAGCAAAGAAAAAAGAAATGAACAAACAAATAACCCATGGACACAATCATTAGTTTAATGTTTATTTGGGGATGACTCAGTCAGGGAGGGGAGTAAGGGGAGGGGGTGGGAGAGAAGGGGGCGAAGCTAAATATAAGGTGATGGAAAGAGAAGTCACATTAGTTGGTGAACTTATTATACATCAAGTTGACAATGCACTGTAGAATTGTATGCCTGAAACCTATGTAATCCTTGCTAACAGATGTCACCCAATAAGTCTAAAAATAAAAATGAATATTAAAAAAAAGAAAAAAAAAACGCCTTTTGTTGGCCTCTCCCAGGGATGTATGCGCATAGCCTCCAAATGCAGCAGGATATTACAAACAAGAAATAAACAACCCACCTCTCTACCAAAACTTGCCCCCCAGTGCCACCTAGTGTCTGCCCTACAGCAAGACACCACAAAAGTAACAATCTGGACACTGAACACAAAACCCTCATGTCAAAGAGGAAGAACCCAGCAGACAGGATGAATTCCTTAAAAACAAAAACTCCTCAGAAAGAACATGAAATTTATCCAGAAGATAGCTTCCTAGGCCTGGAAATATCTGAGCTCAGTGACAGAGAATTTAAAGTAGCCATTCTAAAGGTCCTGAGAGAAATGAAATCATATTGGCAGAGCACCATGGCTGAGATGAACAACATAAAAAAGGAGATGAATGACATAAAACAGGAACTCCATGAACAAAAAGAACAATTTAACAAAGAAATTCAGAACATAAGGAAGATCGAGATGGAAATGCGAGAGATAAATAATACAATGAAAGAAGTGAGAAATGAAATAACTGCCATAGGAAACAGGGCCAACCAGATGGAAGAAAGAATTCGCAATATCGAAGATCAGAACATGGAAACAGCTCAGAAAGAGGAAGAAAGGGAACACAGAACGAAAAGGATTGAAAGAACTCTGCAAGAATTATCTGACTCCATGAGACAAAAACAACATCAGGATAATAGGAAAAGAAGAAGGGGCAGAGCAGTCTAAAAAGAACATACTCAAACAAATAGTAGATGAGAACTTTCCAAACCTATGGAAAGATCTGGAACCCCAAGTTCAAGAAGAAAACAGATCCCCTAGATACCTGGACCCTAACAGATCTTCTCCAAGACACATGTTACTAAAGATGTCCAAAACTAAAGACAAAGAGACAATTCTCAAGGCAGCCAGGGGAAACAAAAACTATAACCTTCAGAGGAAAACCCATCAGGCTGGTATCAGATTTCTCAGAAGAGGAGTTCTCTGATGGTGTAGTGGATTAAGGCTTCAGCGTTGGCGCTGTCGGAGCTGCGGCCTGGGTTCGATTCCCAGTCAGAGAGCTACCCACATACCAAAAAGAAAAAAAAAAAGATTTCTCAGAAGAAACTCTGCAAGCCGGGAGGGAGTGGAATTTAATATTCAGAAATATAAAAGAGAGGAACTTACAGCCAAGAGTAAATTATCCAGCAAAATTACCTTTCAGATATGAAGGTGGAATAAAGACCTTCTCAGACACACAGAAGCTGAGGGAATTTGCCAGCACAAGGCCAGCACTCCAAGAAATACTGCAGGAGGCTCTTTGACCTGAAACAAACATCAGGAAAAATGGAACAAAGTTGGGGCAACAAGAAAAAAACAAAACTAAAACAAAAACAAAGAAAGAAATAAGTAATGGCCACAGGAAATCCTCACATATCGATCATCACTCTAAATGTTAATGGACTGAACTCACCAATAAAAAGACACAGAGTAGCAGACTGGATTAAAAAACAGAACCCATTCATATGCTGTCTGCAAGAGACACATCTCAACCATAAGGACAAACACAGACTCAGAGTGAAAGGATGGAAAACAATACTCCAAGCAAATGGTAACCAGAGAAAAGCAGGAGTTGCCATACTGATATCTAATGAAATAAACTTCAAGTTAAAAAAGATAGTAAAAGACAAAGATGGACATTACATAATGATAAAAGGCACAATGCAACAAGAAGAGTTGACACTAATTAATATATATGCTCCCAACCAGGATGCACCAAAATATACAAAGAAACTACTAACAGATTTGAAAGGAGAAACTGATGAATACCAAATTATTGTGGGAGACTTAAACACCCCACTAACAGCCATGGACAGATCATCCAAACAGAAAATAAATAAGGAAATATCAGCTCTAAATGACACATTACAGCAATTGGACATAATTTACAGAACACTTCATTCAGCAAAAAGAGGCTATACCTTCATTACTAATGCACGTGGAACTTTCTCAAGGATAGACCACATGCTGGAACACAAAAGTAGCTTCAGCAAATTCAAGAAGATCGAAATCATACCAAGTGTATTTTCAGACCACAAAGCTTTTAAATTGGAGATCAACTGTGAAAGGAAAACAGGAAAAACCACATATACATGGAGATTAAACAACACCTTATTTAAAAAGGACTGGTTAAAAGAACAAATAAAAGACAAGATTAAAAAATAAATAGAAACTAATGACAATGAAAATACAATATATCAAAATTATTGGGACACAGCAAAAGCGGTAATAAGAGGGAAATTTATATCACTACAGGCCTATCTGAAGAAATAAGAAAAATCACAAGCAAACATCTTAGCATCCCATCTTAAAGAACTAGAAAAAGAAGAGCAGACAAAACCCAAAGTCAGCAGAAGGAACGAAATAATAAAAATTAAAGGAGAACTAAACCAATCAGAGAACAGAAGGACAATAGGAAAAAATTAATATTATGAAGAGCTGGTTCTTTGAGAAAGTCAACAAAATTGACAAACCCCTGGCTAGTCTAATCAAAGGATGAAAGGAAAGGACACAAATATCCAAAATTAGAAATGAAAGGGGAGAAATTACCACTGATACTACAGAAAGATAAAGAATTATAAGAAAATATTATGAAGGACTTTATGCCATGAAATTTAACAACCTAGAAGAAATGGACAAGTTTCTAGAAACTTACAGCCTACCTAGACTGAACCATGAAGAACTGGATAATCTAAATATACTAATCAATAGCAAACAGATTGAAATGACTATCCGTAATCTCCCTAAAGGCAAAAGCCCTGGACCAGATGGTTTCACCAACAAGTTCTACCAAGCATTCAAAGAAGAATTAACACCTATCCTCCTTAGACTCTTCTAAAAAATTGAAGAGGAAGCAATACCTCCTAATTCATTCTATGAGGCCAACATTACCCTAATACCAAAGCCTGGCAAAGACAACACAAAAAAAGAAAACTATAGACCAATGTCTCTGATGAACACAGACACAAAAATCCTAAACAAAATATTGCAAATAGAATACAACAATGCATCAAAAAGATCATACATCATGATCAAGTGGGATTCATCCCGGGAGAACAAGGATGGTTCAACATACGAAAATCAATCAATGTGATACACCACATAAACAAAATCAAAGATAAAATTTAACATCATACTGAATGAGGAAAATCTGAAACCTATTCCCCTAAAATCAGGACAAGACAAGGATGCCCCTGTCACCACTGCTATTTAATATAGTACTGGAAGTTCTAGCCACAGCAATCAGGCAAGAGAAAGGAATCAAAGGTATCCAAATTGGGAAAGAAGAGGTCAAATTGTCACTATTTGCAGATGACATGATCCTTTAAACAAAAAATTCCAAAGATTCCACGAAAAACTATTAGAAACAATAAACAAGTATAGTAAAGTTGCAGGATACAAAATCAATGTACAAAAATCAATAGCATTCCTATATACAAACAACGAATCCTCAGAAAAGGAAATGAGGAAGTCAATTCCCTTTGCTATCACAACAAAAAGAATGAAATATGTGGGAATTAACTTAACAAAGAACACGAGAGACTTACACACAGAAAACTATAAGACACTTTTGAAAGAAATTGGAACAGACTTTAAGAAGTGGAAAAATATACCCTGTTCATGGATAGGAAGACTTAACATTGTTAAAATGGCCATTTTGCCCAAAGCAATCTACAGATTTAATTCAATACCTATCAAAATCCCACAATCATACTTTTGTGAAATAGATAAAAGAATTACTAGATTTATATGGAACCATAAAAGACCTCGAATTGCCAAAGCAATACTACATAAAAAGAATAAGGCTAGCGGCATTACATTCCCTGAATTTAATTTATATTACAAAGCATCAATAGTCAAAACAGCTTGGTACTGGCAGAAAAACAGAAATATAGACCAATGGAACAGAACTGAAAACCCAGAAATAAACCACCAAATATATGGACAAATAATTTTCAATAAAGGAGCAGAAAACATACAATGGGGAAAAGACAGTCTCTTTAGTAGATGGTGCTGGGAAAACTGGAAAAGCATAAGCAAAAGAATGAACCTGACCTGTGAACACTCTCCATGTACAAAAATTAACTCAAAATGGATTAAAGACCTTCATATAAGACCTGCAACAATAAACTGTATAGAAGAAAACATTGGTACTAAACTTATAGACCTAGGACTCAAGGAAGATTTCATGAACCTGACCTCAAAGGCAAGGGAAGTAAAAGCAAAAGTAAATGAATGGGATTATATCAAACTAAAAAGCTTCTGCACAGTGAAAGAAACCATCAACAAGGCAAAGAGACAGCCAACTGAATGGGAGAAAATATTTGCAAATAACGCATCAGATAAGGGTCTAATATCTAAAATATATAAAGAACTAATATGACTTAGCAACAAAAAAACAAACAACCCAATTAAAAAGTGGGCAGAAGAACTAAACAGACACTTCTCCCATGAAGAAATACAAATGACCAGCAGACATATGAAAAAATGCTCATCCTCATTAGCTATCAGGGAAATGCAAATCAAAACCACAATGAGATACCTCCTCACACCTGTGAGAATGGCTATTATCAACAAGACAAGGAATAACAAGTGCTGGAGAGGATGTGGACACAAAGGAACTCTGGTACACTGCTGATGGGAGTACAAACTGGTACAACCACTGTGGAAGGCAGTGTGGAGGTTCCACAGAAAATTGGGAATGGAGTTACCATTTGACCCAGCAATCCCCCTTCTGGGGATCTACCCCAAAAAACTTGAAAACCTTTGTCCGCAAAGACTTAATGTACCCCAATGTTCATTGCAGCGCTGTTCACAGTGGCCAAAACATGGAAACAACCAAAGTGCCCTGCGACAGATGACTGGATAAAGAAGCTGTGGTACATATACACAATGGAATATTACTCAGCTGTAAGAAGAGATGAAATATTGCCATTTGCAACAAAATGGATGGACCTGGAGATCATCGTGCTTAGTGAAATAATCCAGACAGAAAAAAACAAAGAACTGCATGACATCATTTATATGCAGAATATAAATACTGTAAGCAACAAAGAAAATGAAATGAAATGAACAAACAAACAAATAACCCATAGACATAATCAATAGTTTAATATTATTTGGGGATGAAAGGGATATGATGGGGAGAAAGGGGAGGGGGTGTGAGAGGAGGAAGGGGAAGCTAGATATAGGGTGATGTAAAAAGAAGTCACAATAGGTGGGGAAATTATTATACAACAAGTTGACAATGCACTGTGAAATTGTATGCCTGAAACCTATGTAATTCTTGCTAACAGATATCACCCCAAAAAGTCTATCAATAAAAATGAATTTTAAAAACAACAGTCATATTTTGAGGTACTGGAGGTTAAGCTTGTTAACATAGGAATTTTGGAGGGGATATATTTCAGCCCATAGCAGTAGTAATTTCAATGCAACATCTTCGAAAACACCCTAATGTAAATGTAACCTCAGGGATTTTCTGAGTTTTGAGTGCTATATGTATAGTTTGTCTGGGGGCCCCTTCAGTTTTTAAAAAAACCAGTCCTGCCCATAACTATGGTCAAAATGGTAACCATAATATTTTTGGTAACCAAGGTCTTTAATTAAATAGCTTAGGGATGATAATACCCAGTTACATGGAAATTTTAGATTGGGTTTTCCACAAGAAGTCCAAGAACTAGTTGCAGTATAGCTTCTCAATACTTAAATGCCCTGGGACAATCAAATGAAATAACCTGCATATGGGACAGAGAAACAGCTACTTAAAATATTCTTCTTGATAAAAAATTGATGATCTTGGCTATAATCTCACAGGTCTTGCAAAGATTTCAAACCTGGAGGGGTTCCAGCAACATTGTGATATCTGATGTACACCTTTCAGCAATGAAAATTATGAGGGGAACATTTGTCATTTTTTTCATCTGGAGATTTGTTATTCAGTGGTTGAACACGAAGGTGATTTTTTGGAAAAGCCACCTTAATGCTTCCATCAGTTATTTAATAGTAGCAAAACCACTTTGCATTTGCAGAATGTTTTGTACTTTTCAAAGTGCTTGCACATGCATTAGTTCATTTTATCTAAATGGTCCTTGATTGGCCTAAAAGTTAAATCGGCTTCCCGACATGACTAACAATCTTAGAGAGCACCTTATAAGCCAAAAAACCATGACCAAAAGTGAGGAAATTTGCTCTGAAAGCATTCTGCAAAATAAAAGCACCATTATTGCACAGATTCATAAAAAGTGAAGCTATTGAGTTAAATCCTAAGGGAAGTGTGGAGAATATCCAAAGATTTTCAATCTCTTACTGTCTACTTTGTTTTTAACACCATTTTCTCTAAGGCTAGCTCCAATTTTACCTGAATAAAATTTTCAGACAAAAATGTGCCTCTGTTTCCATTCTGCTTTTCTATTAATAGCAAACCCATATATTCCCTTTAAAGAAATACTGAGGGCAATTTGTGGTCAAGAGATCCTAAACTGAAAAGACTTGCCACAATTAGATGATGCCTGAACATTTCTTCTTACACAGAGCAGATGGTAATTTCTTTTCTGCAAAATGGTGATGTGTGTTTCTGCCTAAGTGCCTTCTGCACCAGACATGAAGTAAAAATGGATTTCTATTTTGTTTCATTCTGGGAGCCTGTTGCATTCACCAACATTGTGGGGTGTTAGGGGGGAATCACCTAATTTGTCCAAATATAATCACATGATATACAATAAAGACATTGGCTACTTCGACAATCTGCAGAAAAGATTTGGGGAACAAAAGGAACACATGCAGCATAATCTTGAGAATCCTCTTGTTATTCTGCAGGTGGATTCTGTAGCTATAGAGACATCTGTGATGTGGGATAAGGAAGATCTTTTTTCTGAAATTCAAAGAATATAGAGAGTAGAGGATCGTTTTTAGGATTTAAAGTCTAAGAAATCATTGTATTATTTGTCCATATGCTCTTTAAAAAAAATGATTGATTGCAGGAGTACTGAAATTCAGAGTTGAATTTTTCTCATTTATTTTGCGTTCAAAAATAAAAATGAAATCCAACCTTTTAAAAATATGTAAGGAAATAGCTAATTTCATATAACAAGTGCGGGAGGCACTGCCTGCATTGACAAAATAACATGCCTCTAATCTTGGATTCTAATTATGGTGTGCAGTTATGTTTCTGCTGAGGTGAGAGTGCAGATAAAACCTTGCTTCAAACATACCTTCTGGTATTGATTTGATTATACAGTTCTGTGGAACAAATCTTAATACTTTTACAGTTTTCCTACAAATAGTATCTCTCCTATTTTAATGTAAAATGTGTATCATTACAATGGAGACTCTACTGTATATTTTTAGAATCTGAATTAGAATAATCAAAACTATTCTTCAAATACTATATGTGTAATTATTACATGCAAAGTAAAATGGAGCTTTGAGTTAACAATCTATACAATTAAGGTCCAAAGTCTTACACATGAGGCACTCTGGCAATTCTGGCTGTGGTGAGATAGGAAATAATAATATTATTTTTATTGAGTGCTTGTTATACACCAGACACTATTCCAAATGCCTTGTGCTGTTAATTAATTTGCTTCTAATAACAACCAGTGGAGAATAAGTATTATTATTATTTCTATTTTATAAATGAAAAAATGAAACCCCAGTTTGTTAAGTAACTTCACAAGGATCAGTTAGTGAATATAAAAGCCAGAATTCAAACCTAGTTAATTTGGCTCCAGAGCCCAGGTCAATAACCACTATACGACATGGACACTTGAGAAGCTAATGGCAAAAAGGAAGCATGGTACATTACATGGTTACTTGTGTCTGTTAAGATTAAAATAAAACAAGGAGGTGAAGAAAACTCCAATAATTTTGTTTTTAGGCTTTAATATGAAAAGAAATTTCTCCAAGGGACTTAAAACATGCTTATGAAAATAATTATGGGCTGGCAGTAAACTAACCAAAGGGATAGGATAAAAAATATTCCAGATTCAGGCAGAAACAACAACGTATGCAAAGGACCTGTGGCAAGAAAAAGCATGAATGCTTGAGGATCTGAAGCCAAAGCCAGAATGATTGGAGTCATAGTGAGGGAAGACTAGGGGAGGAAAGGTTGGAAAAGAGAGGAAGTGCTCCACTCAGGGTTTTGCAGACTGTGTTAAGCAGTCTTTATCTGTGTCTTAAGACAAGTGGTAAACCACTGAGAGAATTGGGTATGTGAATAACATCAACAGAGGTGCACTTTGAAATCTGTCACCTGGATGCCAGTCTGGAAAACAGTATGGAAAGATATAGAGTGGTAACAAGTAGAGCAGTTTAGAAAATGTTGCAGTAGCATTGATCAAAAATGATGAAATGAGAGTATCAGTGGAGATGGGTAAAAGTGAACTGATTCAAGAGACGCTCCCACGTTAAAATTTTTTAAATAATGACAAATTAAATATTGGAGATTGGAGTAAGATGTCGATAATGACTCTCAAATTTCTCACAGGTATAATAGTGAGGATGATAGGTTTAGACAAGGAGTTCAAGAGGTAATGTTCAAGATATTGAACTTGAGGCGGTTTTAGTCATCAACTGAATTTGTCAAGTTCACAGTGAGACTATGAGTCTGAAGTTAGAGGAGAGGTCTAGCACAGATGTATACATTTGGAGACTATCCAGGTAGAGAGCAATATAAAAACCAGTGGCATGCATGAGGACGAACACAGACTCAGAGTGAAAGGATGGGAAACAACACTCCAAGCAAATGGTAACCAGAGAAAAGCAGGAGTTGTCATACTGATATCTGATGAAATAAACTTCAGGTTAAAAAAGATAGTAAAAGACAAAGATGGACATTACATAATGATAAAAGGCACAATACAACAAGATTTTACACTAATTAATATATATGCTCCCAACCAGGAAGCACCAAAATATAAAAAGAAACTACTAACAGATTTGAAAGGAGAAACTGATAAATGCACAATCATTGTGGGAGACTTAAACACCCCACTTAGAGCCTTTGACAAATCATCCAAACAGAAAATAAATAAGGAAATATCAGCTCTAAATGACACATTACAGCAATTGGACATAATAGACATTTACAGGACACTTCATCCAGCAAAAAGAGACTACACCTTCTTTTCTAGTGCACATGGACATTCTCAAGAATAGACCACATACTGGGACGTAAAAGTAGCCTCAGCAAATTCAAGAAGATCGAAACAATACAAAGTGTATTTTCAGACCACAAAGCTTTGAATTTGGAGATCAACTGTAAAAGGAAAGCAGAAAAGCCCACATATACATGGAGATTAAACAACACCTTATTTTAAAAGGACTGGATAAAAGAACAAATAAAAGACAAGATTTAAAAATATATAGAAACTAATGACAATGAAAATACAACATATCAAAATTATTGGGACACAGCGAAAGTGTTAATAAGAGGGAAATTTATATCACTACAGGCCTATCTTAAGAAACAAGAAAAATCATCCCATCTTAAAGAACTAGAAAAAGAAGAGCAGACAAAACCTGAAGTCAGCAGAAGAAAAGAAATAATAAAAATTAAAGGACAGCTAAACCAATTACAGAACAGAAGGACAATAGAAAAAATTAATATTAAAAGAGTTGATTCTTTGAGAAAGTCAACAACATTGACAAACCCCTGGCTAGACTAATCAAAGGATGAAAGGAAATGACACAAATATCCAAAATTAGAAATGAAAGGGGAGAAACTACTACTGATACCACAGAAATGCAAAGGATTATAAGAAAACATTATGAAGGACTTTATGCCACTAAATTTAACAACCTAGAAGAAATGGACAAGTTTCTAGAAACTTATAGCCTACCAAGACTGAACCAAGAAGAACTGGATAATCTAAATAGACCAATCAATAGCAACGAGATTGGAATGACTATCCATAATCTCCCTAAAGGCAAAAGCCCTGGACCAGATTGTCTCACCAATGAGTTTTACCAAACCTTCAAAGAGGAATCAATACCTGTCCTCCTCAGGCTCTTCCAAAAAATTGAAGAGGAAATAATACTTCCTAACTCATTCTATCAGGCCAACATAACCCTAATACCAAAGCCTGGTAAAGACAACACAAAAAAAGAAAACTATAGACCAATATCACTGATGTACACAGATGCAAAAATCCTAAACAAAATATTAGCAAATAGAATACAACAATGCATCAAAAAGATCACACATCATGATCAAGTGGGATTCATCCTGGGAGAACAAGAATAGTTCAACATATGAAAATCAATCAATGTGATAGACCACAGAAACAAAATAAAAGATAAAAACCATATGGTCATATCAATTGATGCAGAAAAAGCTTTCGACAAGGTACAACATTCATTTATGATCAAAACACCAAATAAAATAGGTGCAGAAGGAAAGTATCTCAACATAATAAAGACTATATATGACATACCCTCATTTAACATCATACTGAATGAGGAAAATCTGAAACCTATTCTCCTAAAATCAGGAACAAGACAAGGATGCCCCCTGTCACCACTGCTATTTAATATAGTACTGGAAGTTCTAGCCACAGCAATCAGGCAAGACAAAGGAATAAAAAGTATCCAAATTGGGAAAGAAGAGATCAAATTGTCACTATTTGCAGATGACATGATCGTTTACCTAGAAAATTCCCAAATTCCACCAGGAAACTATTAGGAACAATAAACAAATACAGTAAAGTCACAGGATACAAAATCAATGTATAAAAATCAATGTACGAAAATCAACAGCGTTCCTATATACAAACAATGAATCCTCAGAAAAAGAAATCAGGGAGTCAATTCCTTTTGCTATCACAACAAAAAAAATGAAATAGCTGGAAATTAACTTAACAAAGAACATGAAAGACTTATACACGGAAAACTGTAAGACCCTTTTGAAAGAAATTGGAAAACGCATTAAGAGATGAAAAAATATCCCCTATTCATGGATAGGAAGACTTAACATTGTTAAAATGGCCATTCTGCCCAAAGCAATCTACAGATTTAATGCAATACCCATCAAAATCCCACAATCATACTTTCGTGAAATAGATAAAAGAATTATTAGATTTATATGGAACCATAAAAGACGTCGAATTGCCAAAGCAATACTACATAAAAAGAATAAGGCTGGTGGCATTACGTTCCCTGACTTCAATTTATATTACAAAACATCAACAGTCAAAACAGCTTGGTACTGGCAGAAAAACAGAAATATACACCAATAGAACAGAACTGAAAACCCAGAAATAAATCCACAAATATATGGACAAATAATTTTCGATAAAGTAGCAAAAAACATACAATGGGGAAAAGACAGCCTCTTTAGTAGGTGGTGCTGGGAAAACTGGAAAAACATAAGCAAAAGAATGAACCTGACCTGTGAACTCTCTCCATATACAAAAATTAACTTAAAATGGATTAAAGACCTTCATATCAGACGTGCAACAATAAACTGTATAAAAGAAAACATTGGTACTAAGCTTGTAGAGCTAAGACTCAAGGAAGACTTCATGAACCTGACCTCAAAGGCAAGGGAAGTAAAAGCAAAAATAAATGAATGGGACTATATCAAACTAAAAAGCTTCTGCACAGCGAAAGAAACCATCAACACGCCAAAGCGACAGCCAATTGAATGGGAGAAAATATTTGCAAATAACGCATCAGATAAGGGTCTAATATCCAAAATATATAAAGAACTAATAAGACTTAACAAAAAAAAACAAACAAACAACCCAATTGAAAAGTGGGCAGAAGAACTAAACAGACACTTCTCCCACGAAGAAATACAAATGGCCAGCAGACATATGAGAAAATGCTCATGCTCATTAGCTATCAGGGAAGTGCAAATCAAAACCACAATGAGATACCACCTCACACCTGTGAGAATGGCTATTATCAACAAGACAAGGAATAACAAGTGCTGGAGAGGATGTGGAGAAAAAGGAACTCTCGCTGCTGCTGGTGGGAGTGCAAACTGGTACAACCACTGTGGAAGGCGGTGTGGAGGTTCCTCAGAAAATTGGGAATGGAGTTACCATTTGACCCAGCAATCCCCTTTCTGGGGATCTACCCAAAAAACTTGAAAATCTTTGTCTGCAAAGATTTATGTACCCCAATGTTCATTGCAGCGCTGTTCACAGTGGCCAAAACATGGAAACAACCAAAGTGCCCTGCGACAGATGACTGGATAAAGAAGCTGTGGTACATATCCACAATGGAATATTACTCAGCTGTAAGAAAAGATGAAATACTGTCATTTCCAACAAAATGGATGGACCTAGAGACCATCATGCTTAGTGAAATAAGCCAGACAGAAAGAGCAAAAACTGTATAACTTCACTGATATGCAGAATATAAAACTGAAAGTAAGAAAGAAAAAAGAAATGAACAAACAAACAAATAACCCATGGACACAATCAATAGTTTAATGTTTTTGGAGGGACAAGTGGGTTAGAAAGAGAAGAAAGAGGAAGGGGTGGGAGGGGAGCGAGGGGAAGCTAAATATAAGGTGATGGAAAGAGAAGTCACATTAGGTGGTGAACTTATTATACAAGGTGACAATGCACTGTAGAATTGTATGCCTGAAACCTATGTAATCTTTGCTAATGAATATCACCCCAACAAGCCTAACACTAAAAATAAATTTTAAAAAATGTGGCATGGATACCTCATCCAAGGATAAAATATAACATGTATGGGAAGAGAGGAAAGCCTGGGACAGAGCCTTGGGAGAAGATGTTGGCAAAGAGTTATCAGACACAGCTTCCAGATAAGTAGGAGCATGACCAGCAGAAAATGACATGAAGGAAGCCAATGAAGTAGAGTTTCAAAAAGGAAGGCAAGGATGACAGGGTCAAATGTTGCTGAAAGGTCAAGTAAAATGACACTGAAGAAATTAATAAAGCAAAATGAGAGTAAAAGTCATGGTTATATTAGGATAAACTGTTAGGGAGTGATGGGACAAGAAGTCATACAGGAGTAGGATAAATAGGTAGTGAAGAAATGCAAAAACTGAGGACAAGAAATTTAGCTATGTATGAAACAGAAAAAAAATTAAAGTGGAAGCTATAGAGAAATAATGGGATAAAGGCAATAACCTCAGACATTAATGTCAATTCGCCAATGATAGCATCTCAGAATCTGCCCACATTTCTAAACTGTTGATCATACACAGAATGGTAATATTTGAATATTTTCAAAAGAATGAGTAGTTTATAATTTATCCTAAATTCTTATGATAAAAATGTCATAGGAGACTTCTTTTTCTTTCATATAGTGATCCAATAGCCTAGCCATAGAAATCCTATCTATCTATATTAGTGGTTCCCAACCTTTCTCTACTTGTGTACCCCATTTCTATAACCTTCTTTTTATTTTTTTATTTTTTTTTTAAATTTATTTATTTATTTATTTATTTATTTATTTATTTATTTGGCTTTTTGGTATGTGGGTAGCTCCCTGGCTGGGAATCGAACCCAGGCCGCAGCGCTGATAGCACCAGCGCCGAAGCCTTAAGCCGCTACACCATCAGGGAACTCCCTATAACCTTGTTTTTAAAACAGCTGTTTTTAAATACTGAGACATTTGTTCAGTGCCTATCTTAATGCAAAATAGTAGACAAAAGTGATTACAATAAAAATACAAATAACATTTAATTTTACAATATTCATAACAGTTACATATTGATAATGGTGATCAAGTATTTAACAAACTTTTAATTTATTATTAATAATATTTATTTTTATTATCTGAAAAGTCTATAATAATTGCTATGCAGATCGCTAGCCAATTGTAACATTGTCAGTGAGATCACTGAGCTTGCTTTGATGCATTTAGTTTCTTGAAATAAGGCTCAAAAGATGCAAGATACAGTCCTAAATCCAGACTTGTTGTGGTACTTAATTTTTATGCAGGTATAAGAAGAAAAATTCTCTCCACTGTTTCAGTATTAGTATTATAAATGGCAAGAGGCATTTGAGTGCCTTCTCAATGAGCTTCATATTCCTCACTGACATCTACCCAGAAGGTAATAAGCGCCATTCTTTTAAAATCAGAATTTAAAGAACAATCAGTTGAAAGTTCAAATAACTGCTCTTTTTCATTGGTTGATACTTCAGCTTCTTTAAAGAATTCTTTATTGAAGGTATGTGCAATCCATTTGTTTTCTTTTCCATATTGAGGAAAGTACTTGAACAAGGGCACTTTAGGACCTTCCAAGTGACTTACAATATTCTCTTTCATGTTTTGGGATAGGAGCAAGTCATTCTCAGAGAAGAAGTTGTGCAGTTTCAAAAACTTCAGGCTGGCCTCTTTCAAATACACACATTCCAAAAGTCCAGTTTTTTAATCATTGACTCAATTTTGTCAGTTACTTTTAATATAGTGGTTGAGCTGTTTTGAAGTAATAAGTTTAGTTTGTTTATTTCCAGAAAGATATCTGATAAATATGAAAGACTTTGAAGCCAATCACTGTCCTGAGCAAGAGGGAAATGATGATCTTCAAAAAATACCTGGACTTCATGTCTAAGTTCAAACATCCTGTAAGTACTTTGCCACAAGATAGCCACCTTTCCTCCATATGCAAAAGAAATGTGCTGTGAATGCTGTTCATTTCTTCACATAACACTTTAAACAATCTGGAGTTTCATAGTTGTGACTTAATAAAATTAATAACTTTTACAGCCTTATCAAGAACATCTTTTAGTTCACTAGGAAGAGGCTTGGATGCAAGACTTTGTGAATGCAGCAGTGACCCCATGGTACATGGGGAGCTACATCTTTAATTCAGTCATGTAGCCCTATAAAACAACCTAACATAGGTTTTCCTCCATCAGTGCATACACCACAACAATTCAACCAACTAATGTCCTTTATAATGAAATAACCATTGATTACTTTAAAATTATCTTTGCCTGTGCTATGCTATGTCAATGGGTATCAAAGCAAGCAAGAGATTTTCCTCAATTTTATCTTCTACCAAGTCCCTTGTGATAACAAGCTAAATAGATAAATCAGCAATATCTACCCTTCCATTGACCTGGATGGACAAGAATTGACTTTTTCTAATTCTATCTACTACTACAGCTTCAATATCATCAGACATTACCTGAATTCGTTGAGACATTGTATTGTTTGAAAAAGAGATAATATTGATTTTGAGGACATGTTCTCAAACATACAAAAAACAGTATCCTTAATACAAGGAGAAATTAAATCTTCAGCTATGGTGTGGTTCTTACTTCTTAAGCTATGCGATCAGCAATACAGTATGAAGCCTCAACTGCATTCTCATTGTCTTTCTTTCCTGACATCACGTGTAAGGCAGTTGGATGCTTGTCTAATCACAGCAAATAATGTATTTCTTTGTTTTCATGCATAGAATGTTTACTTTCTAATTGTCACATAAGTTGACAGGGTATCATACAACCATTGGATAATATTTCCCCACACACAACACACAAAGGCTTAGGAAGTCATCATCCCCAAATGAAAACCTATAACACACTCCTCAAAGTATTTCCTTTTCTTCTGTGTCATAACTAAGGCACCCACCTTGTTCCTATCACCCAGTGTGTATATACTCATAGCTGTGGACATGTGTTGAGAAGTACTTGGTGACGGGTTATAATCCATGTCAAGTTTTAGTTCTTTAACCGTGCCTGTTGTCAACCACTGATTCATAACTGACATGCTTAAAAATCGCTGAAACTACTTTGAACATTAAATTTAAAAACTACTTGAAAAAGATCACAATTAATGACAATGCGGTTACTTTTTACTCAGTCAATAACTAAACTGATCAAACAGTCTGGCTACAAGTGTATATGTTTAGGGAAGTTCTAGAAATGTCACAAATGTATTGTTCTGAAACTGTGCATAATTACTGGTAGAGGAGCAGTTTGGGAAAAAGGTTCATAGCTATGCCCTCACCAACCATCATTCGCTGATGTGATCTAATTTTGAAATGTCTCAATTAACTATCATTAACATTTATTATTCCATAACTAATGTTTTGCATTTTTTTTTACTTTACTTGGTTTTTATCCTTTACTGATTATATTCCACATACCCCTGAGTGGCTCAACACATATCCCCGAGAGTACACATACCACTGTTTGGGAACTGATGACCTAGATACTCAGAAGACAGAATAGAATGCATGTAAAAGTTTATATTGTTGTCCATCCAATGCTTAGAAAATAAAAGAAAGAAATTTTTCTTTAAGTCACCTAAGGCAGAGTTATTTAAAAGTCTTCAAGCATTACCCATTCATCATCATTTTTTCTTAAGTATTTAGTAAACACACACTATGTACCAGCTATTGTATTTGATGTTAAGAATATAAAAGTGAAAAAAAAATCCCTGACTTCAGAATGTGTACCTAATAGCAGAAAATAAATACATGTAAAGAGATGCCACTAACACATTTAAAACATCATAAAGAAATATACACAAAATGCTATGTAGTAAAGGTATACATCAAGCAACTACATGAGGTATGACAATTAAGTTCATTAACTTGCTACTTTGTGCTTATGTTTGCAGCACTGTACAAACAACTCAGTAAGGTTTCATAACCTTGGTATATCTTTGTTCACAGCTGTGTTTGTGTCTACATGTGGTGATGTCTTGCTGAATGATATTCATTACTGTTAATGTGTGATTTTGTGTGCCATCACAGGAATGGTGGAGCTAGAGTCAGAGCAAAAAACAAACTTTAAATTCCTTGTTAAACTTGGCAAGAATGGAAGTGAAATCAGGGACAATTTAGTCCAAGTTTATGTGGATAATGCCATGAAGAATATGGCAGTGTACAAATGAATTAAATGTTTTTCTGAGGGGAGAGAAAGTGTCACTGATGAAGAGAGGTCAGGGTGGCCAGAACTGATGTAAACATTGAGAAAATTTGTTCAATTTTGTATCAAAACCATCAGCTGACAATGAGAACCATAGTAGACCAATTAAACATAGATAAACAGAAAAATCTAAACTGAAAATCTTTGCATGAGAAAGGTATGTGCAAAAATAGTCCAGAAGAAGCTCACCAATGAAAAAATAGCAAAAGAGAGTCTAAGTTAGCCAAGACCTTTTGGAGAGGTAAGATGGTGTTTTGAGCTGTGTTATCACTGGTAATGAAATATGATTGTACCAATATGACCATGAAACAAAAAAGCATCAAAGTGCACAATGGAAGTCAGCCAATTTTCCCAACTAAAAAAGTTTAATCATTCTAAATTAAGAGTCAAAATGATGTTGCTAACTTTTTTTATATCAGAGGAATTGATCATTATGAATTTGTGCCAACTGGACAACCAGTCAACCAAGTTTACTGTTTGGAAGTGCGGAAAGAGTTAGATGAAAATGACCTTAACTTTTAGCCAACAATTCGTGGTTCTTGCATCATGACAATGCACCAGGTTGCATAGCATTGCCTGTGAGGAAGTGTTTAGCCAGTAAATAAATAACTGTATTGGAACACCCTCTCTATTCACTTGATCTGGCCACCAGTGACTTTTTTCTTTACCCAAAGATAAAGGAATATTGAAAGGAAGAGGTTGTTATGACATTCAGGACATTTCAGAAAGAGTTTAAAAATTGCTTTGAAGGGTAGACTAGGCACTGATGTCAGTGCATAGCTGCCCAGGGGTATACTTCAAAGGTGACCATAGTGAAATTCAGCAATAAGGTATGTAGCATTTTTTTCTAGGATGAGTTCACGAACTTAACTGTCAGTCATATGCCAACAAGTTAAACAATCTGAAAAGAATTGATAAATTCCTAGAAGCATACATTATTCCAAAGCTGAATTAAGAGGAAACAGAAAAGCTAAACAGACCAATTACTGCCAATGAATTTGAATCAGTAATCAATAAACTCCCAATAAGCAATAGATTTAGACTAGATAGCTTCACAGGTGAATTTTACCAAACATTCAAAAAAGAATTAACTCTTATTCTCCTCAAAAAATTCCCAAGCTTCTTTTACTAAGCCACCATTACCCTGATTCCAAAACCAGAAACAAACATTACTAAAAAAAAAAAAAAAAAAAATCTATAGGCTGATATCCCTTATGAATATAGATCCAAAAATCCTCAATAAAATATTAGCAAACCAAATTCAGCAGTACATTAAAAAGATCATACACCATAATCAAGTGGGATTTATTTCTGGTATGCAAGGTTGGTTTAATATATGTAAATCAATTACTGAGACACACTACATAAACAGAATGGAATATAAAAAGCATATGATCATATCAATAGATGTAAAAACAGCATCTGACAAAATCTGGCATCCATTTATGATAAAAACTCTCAGCAAAGTGGGAATAAAAGGAACATATCTCGACATAGTAAAGGCCATGTAAGACAAATGCACAGGTAATAACATGCTCACAGAAAAAAACTAAAAGCATTCTCCTTAAGATCAGAAACAAGGGGGTTCCCTGGTGGTGTAGTGGCTAGGCTTCAGTACTCTCAATGCCATGGCCTGGGTTTGATTCCCAGTCAGAGAGCCACCAAAGAAAAAAAGAAAAATAAAAAGATCAGAAACAAGACAACAATACTCACTTTCACCATTTTTATTTAACATAGTACTGGATTACCTAGCCACAGCAATCAGACAAGAAAAAGAAATAAAAAGCATCCAGATGGGAAAGGAAGAAGTAAAACTGTCATTACTACCAGATGACATGATGCTATATAGAGAGAACCCCAGAGATTCCACCCAAAAACTATTGAAACTAATAAACAAATTTAAAGTAGCAGAATACAAAATTAATATTCATAAATTGGTTGTATTTTTATATACCTATAATGAACTAGTGGAAAGAGAAACTAAAAAAACAATCCCAGAGTTTCCTGGTGTTGTAGTGGCTAGACTTTGACACTGTCAACACTGCGGCCTGGGTTCGATTCCCAACCAGGGAACTACCCACATTTAAAAAAAAAAAAAAACCATTTACAACTGTATCAAAAAAATATATCTAGGAATAAATTTAACCAAGAAAGTAGAAGACCTTTACTGAGAAAATTATGACATTGAAGAGAAATTTTAAAGAAGGTACAAATAAATGGAAACATATACCATGCTTATGGATAGGAAGAATTAATACAGTTAAAATGTTTGTACTACCCAAAGCAATCTATAGATTCAATGCAATCTCTATCAAAATATGATTGGCATTTTTCACAGAACTAGAAAAAATAATTCTAAATTTATATGGCACCATAATAGATCTAGAATAGACATAGCAATCCTGACAAAAAAGAACAAAGCTGGAGCTATCACACTACCAGATATCAAATTATACTACAAAGTCATAATAATCAAAACATCATGGTACTAGTGTAAAAACAGACACATAGAAAAATAGAAAAGAATAGAGAGATTAGAAATAAATTCATATTTATATGCCCAATTTATCTATGAAAAAAGAAGCAGGAATTTACATTGGGGTAAAGACAATCTATTCAATAAATGGTGGTGGCAAGGATGGTTCAACCTATGAAAATCAATCAATGTGATAGACCACATAAACAAAATAAAAGATAAAAACCTTATGTTATATCAATTGATGCAGAAAAAGCATTTGACAAGATACAACATCCATTTATGATCAAAATCCTGCATTAAATGGGTATAGAAGGAAAGTGCCTCAACATAATAAAGGCCATATATGACAAACCCTCAGCTAACATCATACCAAATGAGGAAAATCTGAAACCTATTCCTCTAAAATCAGGAACAAGCATTGCCCCCTGTCATCACTGCTATTCAATATAGTACTAGAAGTTCTAGCCAGAGCAATCAGGCAAGACCAAGGAATAAAAGGTATCCAAATTGGAAGAGAAGTCAAACTGTCACTATTTGCAGATGACGTAATCCTTTATATAGAAAATTCCAAGGACTCCACTAGAAAACTACTAGAAACAATGAATGAATATAGTAAAGTCACAGGCTACAAAATCAATGTACAAAAATAAATTGCATTTCTATATACAAACAATGAATCTTCAGGAAAATAAATGAAAGAATCAATACCTTTTGCAATCAAAACTAAAAGAATGACATACCTGGGAATTAACAAAGAATGTGATGGACTTATACATGGAAAACTAGAAGACATTTTTGAAAGAAATTAAAGAGGACACAAAGAAATGGAAAGATATTCCGTGTTCATGGATAGGAAGACTTCACATTGTTAAAATGGCCATATTATGCAAAGCAATATATAGATTTCATGTAATTCCCATCAAAATCCCACTAACATACTTTCACAAAATAGAAAAAATACATCAGATTTGTATAAAATCACAAAAGACCTCAAATCACCAAAGCAATACTACATAAAAATAATAAGGCTGGTGATATCCGGTCTCTGTTTTCAATTTATATTATGAAGCACCAATAATCAAAACAGCTTGGTATTGATAGAAAAACAAACACACAGACCAATGAAACAGAATCAAATCCCCCAAATAAATCCAGAAATATATGGATAAATAATTTTTGGTAAAGGAGTGGAAAAATATGCAATGGGGAAAAGAAAACCTCTTCAGTAGATGGTGCAGGAAAAACTGGAAAAACTTATGCAAAAGAATGAATCTGAGCTGTGAACTGTCACTAGATACTAAAATTAATTCAAAATAAATTAAAGACTTCCACATAAGACCCAAAACAATAAAGTATATAGAAGGAAACATCGATACCAAATTTATAGACCTCGGGTTCAGGGAGGACTTCGTGAACCTGACCTCAAATGCAAGGGAACTAAAAGCAAACATAAATGAATGGGACTATTTCGAACTAAAAGTCTTCTACACAGCGAAAGAAACCATCAACAAAGCAAAGAGGTAGCCAATTGAATGGGAGAAAATATTTGCAAACAATCCATCTGATAAAGGTCTAATATCTAAAATACATAAAGAGGTAGCATGACTCAACAACAAAAAAACAAACAACCCAATTAAAAAGTGGGAAGAGGACCTGAACAGACACTTTTCCCATGAAGACATACAAATAGCCAACAGACATATGAAAAAATACTCAACCTCATTAGGTATTAGGGAAATGCAAATCAAAAACACAATGAGATACCACCTCACACCTGTTAGAATGGCTGTTATCAACAAGACAAGAAATAACAAGTGCTGGAAAAGCTGTGGAGGAAAAGGAACTCACACACTGCTGGTGGGAGTGTAAATTGGTATAACTACTATGATGGACAGTGTAGAGGTTCCTCAAAAAACTAGGAATAGAGTTACCATGTGACCTGGCATTTACCCAAAAAATTTAAAAATATTAGTCTGCAAAGACTTATGTCCCTCGATGTTCATCACACCGCTGTTCACAGTGGCCAAGACATGGAAGCAAACAAAGTGCTCTTCGATAGATGACTAGATAAAGAAGCTGTGGTACATATACACAATGGAATTACTCAGGTATCAGAAAAAAATTGAATCCTACCATTTGCAACAAAATGGATGGACTTCAAGAACATAATGCTAAGCAAAATAAACCAGACACGAAAAGCAAGAACCACATGGCTTCACTAATATGTAAAAGCAACAAAGAAAAATAAACTCACGCACACAGTTAATAGTTTAGTGGTTACCTGAGAGCAAAGGGGGAAGGAAGGGAGAAGAGAGAGGGGGAGCCAAATATATTGTGATGCAAAGAGAACTCACACTGGGGGGTGAAAACAATGCAACATATAGATTGTACACCTGGAACATACGTAATTCTTGTTAACCAATGTCACCCCAATAAGTCTAACAATAATAAATATATTTAATAAATAAATAAATCATGCTGGGACATCTGGACAAATAGATGCAAGAAAATGAAACTGGGCTATGTCCTTACAGCATACACAAGAATAAACTCAAAATGGATTAAAGATTTAAATGTGAGACCTGAAACCATAAAATTCCTAGAAGCAAATATAGAAAGTAAACTCTGAGACATCAACCTCAGTAATAATTTTACTGATATATCACCTGGAACAAGAATAAAAGAATAAATTAAAAAATGGGACCACATAAAACTAAATTTTGTTTTTCACAGCAAAAGAAACCATCAACAAAACTAAAAGACATACTATTGAATGGGAAAATATATTTTCTAATGATCATCTGATAAGAAGTTAATATCCAAAATTTATTATAAAAAAACTAATACAACTCAATACCTAAAAAACAAACAGTCTAATTACAAAATGGGCAGAAGACCTAAATAGACATTTTTCCAAAGTGGACAGACAGATAGCCAATAGATATATAAAAAGATGGTCAACATCACTAATTATCAGAGAAATGCATAATAAAACCACAATGAGATACCACCTCACTCCATTCAGAATGGCTATCATCAATAAATCAACCAACAACAAGTGTTTGTGAGAACGTGGAGAAAAGAGAACTTTTGTACACTGTTGGTGGAATAGCAAATCAGTGCACCCATTATGGCAAACAATATGGAGGGTCCTCAAAATCAAAAATAGAACACCATATTATTCACTTATAGGCGTTTATCCAAAGAAACCCAAAACACTAATTCAAAAAAAATATGCACTTCTATGTTTACTACAGTGCTATTCACAGTAGCCAATATATGGAAAGAACCAAAATGTCCATCCATAGATAATTAGATAAAGAAATTATGGTTCATACAATGAAGTATTACTCTGTCATAAAAAGAATGAAATATTATTTGCAACAACATGGATGGCTGGACCTAGAGATTATTATGCTAAGTGAAATAAATAATTCAGACTGAGAAAGACAATTATTGTATGATCTCACTTGTATGTGGAATCTAAAGAATAGAATAAACAAACAATCAAAACAGAAATACACTCAGAAAACAAACTGAAGTGTGTTAGATAAGAGGGGGATTGAGAGGGTGGGTGAGAAAGGTGAGGGGATTAAGGAGTACAATTTGTAGTCATAAAATAGTCATAGGGATGTGAAATACAGTATGAGGAATATAGTCAATAACGTAAAAACTCTGTATGATGTCACATGGGCATTAGATTTATAAGGGAGACTACTTCATAAATTATATACCCACTGCACGGTACATTTGAAAATAATATAAATAATATTGAATGTCAACTATAATTTAAGAATAAATATATAGTCATGAGATGTAGAAGACAGCATAGAGTGTACAGTCAATGGCATTGTAATAGCTATGTAAGATGTCAGATGGGTAGTGGACTTGTTGGGGTTATCACTTTATGAGCTGTATAAATTTTTAATCATTATATTCTTTTGTATACCTGAAACTAATAAAAAATATATATATTTAAAAAATGGTATACAAAGTACCATACCAGAAAGAGGAGTTATCAATCTGAGTGTGTTCAAGCTCACACCCACCTATGGGGCTCAATTGTGAATCATTGTGTGGAAATGGGAACCCCTGAACTGAGCCTTTAATATTAACAATTTAGATTTATTGGGAAGTATAATGTGCCAGTTGAAGTGGTAAGCACTTCATATCTTAAGCAATTTATTATTCCCACTTTAGACATTTAAAAAGTGGAAGCAGAAAATACTTCAGTAACTTTTTCATGATAGAATTATCTAATGAATCAAATCCAGCCTTCCTCCAGAGCCTATCTTCTGTACCACCATGTCATATATATCACCCGCCATAGACTACCATATACTATGACATATAATTAGAGATTAGCCAAGCTTTATGTGTGTTGGTAATGGGGATGGGAAGGGAAGGTCCCAGGCCTGAAAAATTGATCCATCTTTCTCTTCTCTGTGCTCTAATTTCACTCTGCTTGCAAGATATAAAACAGCTATCCCAGGGTTTAAAGGAGATATCACCACTTTCCCAGGTCATTTTTTAGGATATTAGTAAGCAGGCATGGGCTTATTCTAATATAATCTATTATTCTTGTCCCTAAATTACCAATACAGATTACAAATAGAATGAACATCAGGTTCTTTCCATTTTAGGTAAAGATTCATTAGGATGGACTGGAGTATAATTTTCTATTTAGGTTAATAAGTTCATTTTGAGAAATAAATGACTGACAGAGAAGCAATCCTGCTCCTTTCCTAATGACTCCAAGTTAGGATTCATCAGACCACCTGGCAGTCTAGGCACCAGAGGTGATAAACACTACTGCAGGCTGTGAAGAATAAATAAAAATAAATAAACAGAAGATCATAAAAGAGAATCAGTGTTCACTTTGACAGTAGCAGGTAGACATTAACATCAATCATAGTTAGCTTTCAAAACACTGAATCAGGACAGAAGAAAATTCTATCTTATTAGCTGGGAACCTCACATCAAGTAAAGAAAAAGCTAATTGACTTCTCACCAATTCTACTCTTATGTAATCACTGAAGATAGAAATGGTCTAAAAATCACACAGTACAAACTGCATGCATCAGAAAAGCAACATAACAGAAGCCTTGCCTTAGGACCTGCAATAGACTGGGTATTTATGTTCCCTCAAAATTAATATATTGAAATCTAAGGCCTAAGGTGATGATATTAGAAGGTGGGGCCTTTGGGAAGTGATTAGGTCATGAGGGTGAATCCTTCATGAATGAGATTAGTATCCTTAGAAAAGAAACACCAAGAGAGGTCCATTGCTCTTTGCACCACGTCGAAACACAGCAAGAAGATGGGTATCCATGAACCAGGAAGTAGGACTTAACCAGACACTAAATTGACTGACGTCTTGATCTTGGACTTCGCAGCCTCTAGAACTGTGAGAAAGTAATTTCTGTTGTTTATAAGCCACACAGTGTGTGGTATTCTGTTATAGAAGATTGGACTAAGACAGAATTTCAAGCAACAGAAGAGGGACTAAAAGAGGATGGTATTGCTGTGGATTTTTTGAGAATTCTGGAGTGAGGATTTTAGGAGGTTATCTTTCAGTAAACTGAGAGGTAATTAAGGGGATAGTAGAAAAGTAGCTGAGGGACAGGTGGGAGAAAGGTCTTGTAATGTTCAATTTATTTTATGGATTTTCTTCATGTTGCCAAGTTTCTTGTCTTCTATTAATGGCAAAAGCAAATTGCAAAATAAGGAAGAAGGAGGAGGAGGGGGAGGAGGAGGAGAAGAAAGAGAAGCGGGAAGAGGAGCGAGAACACTACAGTAAAATGGTAAAGGGAGAGAAGAAATTTAAGGGGCAAACCAAAGCATAAACTTAAGTCTAAGTAAAATTAAAAGATAACAAAATAAAGAAAATTTTTAACCTAAAAAACATGAAGTTTGTTAAAGATAAAAACCTAAGAAATAAAAGGGAAAAAAAACTAAAACTAGTGAAATATTTTTTAAAATGAAAACATGAAAATGAAAGGTATAAAAAATTAAAGATAAAGGTATTAAAATCATAAACGGGCTAGAGCCAGTAAGATAAAAAGCTAGAAACATTAAAGTCAGAGGGATGAAAGGTAGAGTTAAAACCAGTGAATCCAAGTTAAAAGCAGTATTTAGAAGTTAAGCATAAAATTTTTTAAAGAATGTTTAAATTTGCTTTTTCTTAAAATAAAATTAATAAACAAGAATCTTAAAGAATTAAGGAGAACAAACTAAAATGGGAATGAAGACAATTAAATAGTCAACATCCACTCTGGCAACAAAAAATTTTAAAATAATATTGAGATGCTCTTTTGTACTTCAGCATATATTCTTCATATAATAAGGAAACAAAATCAATAAAGCCAAAGAAGGGAAAAGGGATGAACTCCTCCTAGTAAACCACAACCTGAAATTATATCCTTGGTTACTGTCCTTCCTTCCACCCCTTCAGTCCCTATCTGGAAAAATAATAAAATACAGGTATACCTCGGAGATACTGTGCATTAAACTCCAGACCACCACCATAAAATGAGTCATACAATTTTTTGGTTTCACAGTGCATATAAAAGTTATGTTTATAGTCTATCAAGTGTTCAGTAGCATTAGGCTTAAAATAGCAATGTACATACTTTAACTTAAAAATATTTTATCGCTAAAAAAGAATGCTAACCATCAGCTGAAACTTTAGTGAGTTATAATCTTTTGGCTGGCAGAGGGTCTAGCTGTGAAGTTGATAAAAACACAATGTCTGTGAAGCTCATTTAAGCAAAGTACATATAAAAGAGGTATGCTTATACTATTGTTCTCTAATTCTTAACTCAGCCTCTACAACTGCTTACAGTAAGAAACACAGGCGAAGCCTCAGCAGCTTATGTATGGTGAGTCCTAGCTAAAATTGCACAAGATACAGAGTATATTTTCTAAATTTGTTTATTCTTTCAGTATTTGCTTACTTTTTAATCTATTATTCACTCATTAGTTAATTACCACTTAATTTGAATCAACTTAATTCTAGCATTATCAGGATAACATTCATTTTAAAAGCAGGCCCATTGAAGAGGTATTTTGGATAGGGATTATTTCTTCTAATCCTGGATTTTAGTGATTAGCTACACCAGAAAGACTCAAGATAGATGCCTTCCCTTTGTTCCATTCCCAACCCCAAACCCCAACTCCCATCTTTCTCCATCAGTCTCCACTCTGCTCTGTGTTCTGAGAGGTTGACTTCCATGGACTATGTCCATGGCTGTGCTTACCCTCAGCCTTCGGGTTGACCTTACCAATGGAGGCATGGGCAGGATTTGGAGAATGAGAGGAGAGTGAGATCAAGGTATTTATTTCTGTGATTCCCTCACGGCCGTGGTTTGACTTCATCTCTCTACCAAGGTCACAACTCCTGCTGAGAGCTTTCTCCTACAGAATCCCTCTGGATTCTGAGCACAGCTAATCTTGACCCTTCAGTCCTAGGTGTGGTTGGTTATTGGCTCCCTGGCTTCCCCTGGCCCTGTGATGCTTAGCTGGCCTTTGTTGGTTTCTCTTAGCCCTGACACTGGGGTTATAAATAGCCTTTTTTCCAACTCCCTAACATTGAGTGTGTCTCTGTTTTCTGCTGGGACCCTGGTTGACACAATAGGTAAAAGTATGTCATAGGCAAATTGAACTTTTGCATTGTCCGTTATAATATTCAGTGCTCACCTATTACCTCTAGGCTGCCCAAAGGTCCTCATTTTGACATACCTTCAGGGTCACTGCATTGTCTAGAAGTATGTGTGACTTTCCCTTTCATCCAAACTTATATATGGATTGAGCTATTTCCCCAAGACCCAGAAAAGGGATAACTTCACTGTACTTTTCTTATCTGCTCATGGAGACCATTAACCAATCTTTTGGCTTCCGTGTCCAATCTTTTGGCTTCCGTGGGCCACATTAGAAGAAGAAGAATTGTCTTGGGCCACACATGAAATACACTAACACTAAGAATAGATTATGAGCTTTAAAAAAAAAAAAGTCACAAAATCAACTCACGATGTTTTTAAAAAGTTAATGAATTTAGGTTAGGCTGCATTCAAAGCCATCCTGGGCTGCAGGTTGGACAAGCTTGTCTTAAACTATGCCAGAAAGGGAAATGTTGATAACTGACCTTCTATCTGAATAGAGTAAAAAAAAGTCCAGGAAAAATCTAATCAGATAAATGTTATCCTTTCCCTAGAAACCCTTTGATGGATTCTTCTTTCCAAAGAATCCTTTTGCCATGTCATTGAGCAGTTCTTCATAGTTCCCATTTGTCTTCAGCCTTAATCTGCTCACTGTTCATCTTGTCATGTCACCATGTATGAGGGCTGTCCAGAAAAAATCCCGCCATAAATTCCCTTATTTTTTATATTACATGGCTGGATACTTTCCAGATAGCTCTCATAATTAGGTAGAAATCAGACTAGGTTGTTCAAACAAATAAATCCCACAATTCACTGGCTCAGACACTTTCAGAGGTAGGTGGGTCATCCAGGGCAAGTGACTGTACTTCAAAAGGATGTCAAGAGACCCAGGTTCTTTTTGTTTTTGGGCTGTGCCATCTGCTATGCAGATGCCCTTATCCATATGGTCAAAGCTGGCAGATCATGTGTATATTCTAGGTCACAGGAAGTGGAGGGGAAAAGTGAGGGCAAACAATTTCCTTTGAGCAGTTTCTGTCACCCAAGTAAGTTTCTCTTGTTAACTAGGACCCTAGTACCCCAGGTTGCCAGCCGCAGTTAGGTATGGACTTCAAGGAGACAGGCTGTACTCTGGGAGTGGAGGCTCCAAGCCCAGTGTCATACCACTATTACCACCTAGAAACCTGAAACCTTTATTTGTAAACACCCAAAAATGTGTCCCATGATTACCATCTCAATCCCAGCTTGTGGATATATGCAGCCTAAATATGAGTTAATATATTAATATCCTATAATTGAAGATGTCTAGAACTGCCATGCTACCTTTCTCTAGTCTCTTGGCCCTGTACCTAATTTGTGTTATCTACTCTGCAGCACCCATTGGTTCAGGCCTCACACTGTAAGCCAGTGGTTCTTCAACTGAGGCACTTTTGCCCTTTGAGGGACATTTAGCAATATCTAAACACATTCATAGTTGTTACAACTGGAGAAGAGGTGCTACTGGCCAAGGGTGCTAAACGTCCTACCATACACACGGAAGTCCCCATGACAAAGAAGAACCACACAAAACATAATGGTGGCAAGTAAATTATTGCAGTTAGTTAGCAATGTACTTTTTATCCACATGTGGGCTTGCTTTTCTCAACAGGCACTGCTTCAAAACTGTCTGCATTCTTATAAAAGCTAATAATCTCTGAAATCTATGACTACTAACATTGTCTAAATTAGTCTTTTTGCATAAAATAAAACTTATGATTGTTTAGGAGGTGTTAAAATTTGTTCTACATACTAGGAAAGAATGAACATAGGCAGTTAGTTTAGTGGGCAGAGCACAGGACTGGGAACCAGTTTTTTATCTTGTTCTGCTATTTAACCAGCTTTGTGATCATCGCAAATCATAGCCCTTCTGAGCTTCAGTTTTTCTGTTCACTAAAATGGAAAGTTGGACTCATTTAGTTACTAATTTTTTGTTGTGTTTAGTCCCTAGATGCAGTAATTAGCATTTTTCTTTTCTATTTATACACACACATACACACACACACACACACACACACCTTTATTTTTACAAAAGGGGTATTTTGCTATGTATAATGTGCTCCCATATATAATGTGCACCCACATTTTTGGCCCAAACTTTCAGGGAAAAAAATCTTTCATTTTAATTTTTTCTTTCAAAATTTTATTTGTTTATATTAGGTACTTGTTTTTTGTATTACAGAGTAATTTTATGTTCACCCTATGGTAATAAGGTGACATCACCTATTTCATCAAGTCAGAATCACTTACTCTGTGGACAAAAATACGTAGCTCTTCACTTTATTTTGTTGAATTGTAGGCTGAAATTGCTTTCCTTGCAAGTTTGTCATAAGTTCAACAAAACCAATTATCATTTTCCAGGATATTATTTTGCATACAGATATCATTATTAATTTCTAGAGTTACACTTTTAACTCATAAGCATAAATAAAAGAATTAAAAACATTTATGTAGATACAGAATTAGTACTAACCATGTACAATCCTCATCCTTATTTTTCCCTCACAAATTTCAGCCGAAACGTGTGCATTATACATGGCAAAATATGGTAATTTCCTCAGTTAAGTGTACATTCTCTAGAATGAAGCCAGTATGAGTTTCCAACAACAGTTATTAAGCTAACTGGCAAATCTATCCATATCCTTATCAAAATTTTTTTTCTAACTTAAAATTTTCCATTCCTCAACTCAACTGTGCGAGTTCAGCCAAGTCTTATTCTCTCTGAGCCTTAGTTTCCACTTGGCAAAGTGAGAGTCAATTTTCAAATTCCCTTGTTGTTTTGATATACTTTGCCTACCTCTTTGAACCGAACCTTACAGCATCCTAAGCCTGTATGATTATTGGTGTGATGAAAATATAATAACATTCACAAGTAAACATGTCAACATTCCATAAAATGGCAGTGAAAAATGTTTACTTTTCATAACTTCAAGAATAGTGACTGATCAGAAACATACAATAAAGGATAGTTTTTTGTGACTTAATTGTTGTAGTCCTTGTTTTCCTTTTTTACTCTAAATTCCACACTGAAAGAAACAAAGTGAAAAATCAAATTTAAATATAGATATATCATAGAGATACTTCTCTTCAGTTTCCTAAGTAACTTTCTCAAACCTGATTTCCTATGTCATAGAAAAAGACACACACGTAATTTTAATTCTGTCCTCAAGCTTTGCAAAAATGGCTGTTTGGAATTTGGTAAGCAAATCTTTCTGTATCCCACTGATTCACCTTCAGTTTAAGGGTATATCATGGGAGGCTTTAGGTTTGCTCAATAAAGGTCAAATAAAGTTTAAATTGGCTAAAGTTAAGATTTACAATGAAAGAACTTCATGGTGTTGTGACTTCTGGGTTTCTAGGAAGTTGCTGTGTACACCAGGTGACATGTGGGTGTTTTCTGTGCTCCAGTATGGAATATTAGAGATAGACAATAGTGCTCAGCTCCTTGTCTGCCCAGGGTCACCCTTCCAATGGAAGCAAGTAATTGCCTTTAAATTCTGGAGTTTGGCATCCCAGAGACAGCACTAGGCTGCTTATAATTGTATCATTAGAGTGGACAAGAACAAATTCTCAGATGTTCTTCTGAGAAGTAGACAAAACTTTCTTCTACGTTCTACAGACTGAATTAAATTCACTTTGCGGAAGAAACTGAGGCTATCATTTTTAACAATCTGTTCAGGTGACTGCTTAACTAAAGGGTCAGAACCTGTTGGACACATACAGAGAGAAGTTTAATGTTTTTCTCCAATCCTGGCCCCCAACATGATAATGAATCTCTCTTTCCCGTCTTTGCCTCTCAAGCCAGTCCCATAACTTTCTGTCCACTTTCAGTTATTTACCAACAAAACTCAGTTCTGTGTAAAATTCTGGTCTTTTCCCCCTACCGCTCTTCCCCACCCTGTAGCTCAAGGAATTGCAGTCAGAGTGAAAGAAGAAAGGTCTGCACTATCGCCCTGCCCTCCCCTCTGGGACTAGGTATTGAAAGAAAAAATGTGCAAAAAGGAAGAAAATTATCTTTTCCATGGCTGAGCAATTACAATACTATGCCAGATGTCAAAACTTCTTCAGCCAGTCCAGTCTGACCAAACAAGCCTTCTCTCTTTGGGTTTATGAGTGAGCTCTGGGGAGGTGTGAGGCTTCCTCACTGTGCAGCTACCATCATCAATTACCACCGTGACACCAACCCCCTCTGCACACCCATGTCCTAACCCAGAGAATCACCAAACCTCTTCTGCTGGGCCCACTTGCCCTACAGGCAGCCCTCTTAGATGGTCCACTTGAGCCACTGGAAACTTAATCTTGCTAAATACTGGAAAGCAAACTTCTCTCCTGTTGTCCCTTTCCCTTTCTACCTTGTCTAGCAATCTCACACCCTTTTCCTCACAGGCACAGGGCATATCAGGGAGTCTATGCCTAAGAAACAATCACTGCAGAAAGGAGGGGCAAAATGTCCCCTTTCTTTTTTTTAATTCATTTTTATTGTTAGACTTATTGGGGTGACATCTGTTAGCAAGGATTACATAGGTTTCAGGCATACAGTTCTACAGTGCATTGTCAGCTTGATGTATAATAAGTTCACCACCTAATGTGACTTCTCTTTCCATCACCTTATATTTAGCTTCCCCCCCTCCTCTCCCACCCCCTCCCCTTTCTCCCCTCCCTAACCCACTCGTCCCCAAATAAACAT